>JAAEAF010002852.1:0-70173 GCA_011037195.1 Triatoma infestans | reverse complement strand
TGCATGATGCATGAACCTCTGATTAAATTCTAACTTTTACTCTTAAAAGTACTCTAAAATTCCAATTATACTCTTATTAAGTATAATTGGATGACAGATTATACAAATTCTTTACCCAAACAGAATTAATTAGAAATAAATAGATGGTCAAAATTCCGAGTTTCAAGGAAATTAGTAAACCGGAAGTGCGCTTTTACTGAACAGTTTTTTCTGTGTTCGACGAATTTCATTAAATCTGATACACAAACTGTAAAATTTGTCAATTTTAATTTTGAGAACTGGAGTGAGAGAAAGCTGCGTGAGTGTTTCACACCAGATTTTTTCTTTGTCAAACAATGTGATATCATAGACTTGCACACAGCAAAATTTCGTTGATACATAGTGCAAGTCTATATGTTATCACAATGTTTTGACAAAGAAAAAAAAAACATCCTGATGATGGGCGAACACCCGAAACCGGTCGATTATCACAAAATGAAGCAGGCTATCTCGGAAAATATCTCTGATGATTTTTTCATTAAACTTGGAATACTTGCTGCACAGATAGGAACACGTCACTTTTATTTTGCTACATTATTGAAAAATTGAATTTTCGAGTGGGGGGGGGGTATTGGAGGTCTGTCAGTTAGTTTAAATTTGCACAAGCTTTCTTGGTATTGACATAGAGCGTTCCACATAAGGCCGCTCAGGTCTAGTACCATTTTTATTGCCAGCCATGAGGTTCATGACTGAGACAATCTCTGCTTTGCTAGGCCTGATTAAGGGGGCGAGGGGCGAAGCCTAAGGAATGTGCTATAATTTCAAAGGATCCACAACAGACCTCTTATTGTAGGTGGCAATGAAATGATGCCCCACTACACTAATTATGAATACAGAGGCCTATCAGTTTTCTAGAGGCATTTTTATTTCCGAAAAAGTTCGTCAATTATTATCAATTTGAAGAAAATTTGGTTACTTACATCTCGTAAAACTGCCTATAAAATTTGACTAAAGTGACTATAAAAGAAACTACAAGTGTGAGTGTTTCCCAGAAAACATGTACCTATTTCCGGTAAGTAACTCAATCGGAAATTCTGACACAATTGTATAATAGTTCCTCTTGATAGGAGTAGGGGAAAGTTAAGTAAGTATTACCAAGTCATAGTTATCAAGGGTTGTGTGACGAGTTTATTTATATATGTATGTATCACATGTTTTGTTATGTGATATACGAGTGTATTTATGAATTCAGTAAATTTTAGTGTTAAAATACGGATTGGAGTGTAGTGTTTAGAGTAGGGGGGTAAACTGGTGGTGGGGTTTCAGTTGGTCGAGTTGGTGCCCCCACTGATGGCAGTTGTGGGTTGGTGGAGGGTGTCGTAAAAGCTAAACCACGAAATATGACGAGTGTGACGTCAATAAAGGCCATATATCAGATCAGTTCACCGGGGTCCAATCACAACCACCAGTATAAACATGTTAACAATCCAAACAAACAACACACATTCACTATACCGTAGCCTCACTACATTACAATTCAACCATCAAAATTACGTGTTAAATCAAAAAACACTGATTTTCTAATCTTTCTTTACATTTTTGTAATTTTTACTTATAGTTTATTTTTTTGTTTTTGTTTTTGCTTTACTGCATTATTATTGCATTTCCAAGCAAAAAGAATCTGATGTGAAACACTCACATATCTTTCTTTTACCCCTGTTAGTGTAATTATGTATATATTGAAATGCCACTTTAGTGGAAAGCATAACGTCACACCAGTCCTCCCCAGAGAATACGCCCTTAATAAACTGTATTATCAGGATTAAGAGAAAGTCCTGCCAGTGTTTCACATCAGATTTCTTTATATTTTTGATGTACTTAAAAATCTTCTTAACAAAATGTTTTTTTTCTGTAGAAGAGAAATATTGGGTCTACGATTGGCAAATCTCTGGGGGATTTGCCCCCTAGTACAAGGTGTTCAAACACACTTCCTACCCTCCCATTTAAATTTATCTTCAACTTCATGAATCTTGGTGCGAAAATCAATTCTATTCTATTCTGCCTACCTTAAAACACACATACACACACACACACACACACACACACGCACGCACGCGCGCACGCGCGCGCGTCTTTCTCAAACTACAATTCTCACACCTTTCACTATTAAATTTTTTTTTCGAAAAAATGTTGGACTTTTTACTTCATCTTACTTCTGGTAAGAAAAATATTTTTGCAATTGTGTCAAATTTTGGGTTCGAAATTGACTTTTTGACATAGAGTACATATTTTTATGTTTGTTACTCTTGTATGTGTATGTTTGGTTATTGTATCTCCGTAATGTGTATAATGTATCGATCAAAATCCGGTAGTGCTCAACCTTACTGTATAATACTGTATATAGTGTTTCAGGTTTCCGCCGCTATTGTCATGTAAAAGACTTACGATTTTTTTTAAGGTTCCAAAGATATTCTTTTAAAATTCACATACTATCATCTATGTATACACACATAAATACCTATCATTTTTATTTGAAACATTTTTTTCTGAGAATATTTATTTTTTGTGTCCTCTTGCATTGTCTAGTGGCTAGCGCACTCGCCTTTCGTGCAAGAATTTAGGGTTCGATTCTCGTGAAGGCAAAAGTCGGTGTTCCGAACTTGATATTCTCGTTTACCTTACGGTATTTCCAACTAAGTCTCTTTTTAACAGAATATTTTCTCTTTTTTAACAATTCTTTTTTATTTTATTTGATTTTGCCTGACTTTTTAACATTTTTGTTATACAAAAACTTGGTGCATACAAAATAAAGCCGAAATTTGACGGCGCGGTCGTCAATAATTTCATACGTCTTGTTTTACTACCCCTACTTATCTATCAGTAGCACATATCACGACTTATTTTTTTTTATTGTTACATTCATTGTCTTGTTTGGCTTCCAGCCGCCAGTACTGGTAATACTTATGGTTTCTGTTGAACCCTATTCTCATCCACTTCCTCTGTAAATTGCAATAATAAGCGTTAATCTGACTTAAGTAAGTTAATATAATTATTAATTGCTTTGATTTCTTTTACATTTTTTTCCTGAAATGTGTAAAACGGAAGTGTTTGTTTACTACAGAACTAAGTTTAAATAAACCATCACTAAATTCCAAAAATCGGGAGACAATATGCACGGTTTGTAAATACGTCAGTTTCATCCGTACATGTGATTTTCTTACTACAAAAAAATCTGGTGTGAAACACTCACACAACTCTTTCACTTACTCCAGTTCTCAAAATTGTAATTGACAAATTTTATAGTTTTTGTACCAAATTTAGTGAAATTTGTCGAAAACTAAAAAACCTGTTTAGCAAAAGCGCATTTCCGGTTTAGTAATTTTCTTGAAACTCGGAATGTTGGCCATCTATTTATTTATAATTAATTTTCATTGGACGATAGAATTGTATAATCAACTATGATAGCACTTCAGAGAAAAACATACCCCCACCCCTCCCCAAAATGTGCCCTTAAATGGATTTTCCCAGAGAAATATTTTAAATAAAAGTTGATCTTTGTATATTTAGTTTATATACGAAGTTTCAAAAAATCGTCGGAGCCATTTTTGAGAAAACCGCGAAAAAGTGGAAAAATCATTTATTAAAGTGGCAAAGTAAACGCACTTCCGGTTATCCGATTTTTCAAACTCGGAATTTCACCAACATATTTAATTCTAATTAACACTATTTAGATGGCAGAATTGTCTAATAAACTGAAAAAGCAGTTTAGATGAAACCCTAACCTCACTCCTTCCCCATAACTGTCCTTAAATGAATTTTTCCAGAGAAATGTTTCAAATAAAAGTTGTAGCTTTTTGTATGTGTAGTTCATATACCAAGTTTGAAAAAAATCATCGGACCCATTTTTGAGAAAAACGCAAAAAAGTAAAAAAAAACAGCTAGTGAAGTGGTATTTCCGGTTGAGGTATTTTGACAGATAACGTATGTCAGATCCCATGGTGATGGGTGATGATGGGTGAACGGAATATCTTGTTTCAACTTTATACGGTTTTTCGTTTTTGAGCTACGCTGCTGTTCACTTACTCACACACACACACACACACACACACACACAGACCATTTTCTGAAAACCACTTTTTTATACTCAGGGGACCTCGAAACGGATATTTCCAGTGAAAATTCGATATCAATAATTGACACGGTTACAATACTTCTAAAAACATATTCACGTCTGGAATCACAAAATAACCAGTTTGAAGGAACTTTAGCTTTTCAGACATATTAAAAACAACAATTTTTGGTTTTTTTCAACTATAAAGCGCACAAGGAAACTTTTTAACGAAAAAGCTTTGATGATTGCCGGAAGTAATTAAGCGAATTTCAAATGATAATGTTATTGCTCCAATTTATTGAAAATATAATGCAATCAAGGTCCCATATATCGGTTTTATCAGTTTTACCTGAGGAAAAAAGTCCTATTTTTTTTTTCTTTGCCAGTTGGCAACCCTGGTTTGAGCACTATCACGGCATCTTACACCAAGGTTTCGAGCAAGATCCATCAGTCGTAAGTGCTACATTACTAAATAGCAAGTGCTACTTCACTAAATAGCTTTTCTCCCCGGTTTTCCATGATTTTCTCAACACAAGAGCCGGCAACGACTTTTCTCCCATTGAACTTGGAATGGCTTGCTGCTTAGATAGAGAAACGTTAGCACTTTTATTGCAA
This sequence comes from Triatoma infestans, assembly GCA_011037195.1. Lineage (NCBI taxonomy): Eukaryota > Metazoa > Arthropoda > Insecta > Hemiptera > Reduviidae > Triatoma > Triatoma infestans. The sequence continues at coordinate 65,468 of JAAEAF010002852.1, read as the reverse complement.
AAAAATTTTGTTGATAAAAATCTCCTACCCGCACATTTTTATGGCCTGTCTTACTTTCTTTTTTTTTATTTAAGACGCGTCAACATCTATGGTCATTGGCGCCCGTAGCCTTCTCATTGCACTGCCGATCTCCGGACAGTGTTCTCTCGTTACAGACAGCATTGTCCATCACCGCACAGTGAGCTGTAGAGGCTCGTAGGAAGAAAAAATCTAAGGGTAGCATAGCTGGATTCGAACCCGGGACCTCCGCGTGGGAGTCTTACTAAACTTTATATTGTTGCAATTTTAATGCAGATTTCTTAATTAAATTGTATTAATTAGAGTGAGACAATGTTGTGTGAGTGAATCACACCAGATTTCTTTTTTTCCCCAACAAGCTGCAGTTAAGATTATAACTTAAATCATTTCTAAACTTTAAAAAAAATACATTCGCTTATTAATTTATAATTAAAGTAAGCAAATGTGGTATTAATAAAATAAATATAATAATCTATCTATTTCTGATAATGTATTTAGTCTGTGTACTATTATCAGAATTAATGAATAAATAAATTGATAGACTATTTTATAATAAATATGTAAATAATTTATTATTTATTTTATATTCTTTGCTCAAATTCATTGGTTCCCACTATTAATTAGTTACTACAGTATTGCAATGTAAACAAGGATTTTTTCCACTTTTTTCTGTAGAAAAAAACCTGGTGTGAAACACTCACACAACTTTCTCTTATTCTAGTTCGCAAAATTATAATTGAATTTTATAGTTTTTGTACCAAATTTAATGAGAGTCGTCGAAAACTGAAAAAACTGTTCAGTAAAAGCGCACTTCAGGTTTACTAATTTTCTTGAAACTCGGAATTTTGGTCATCTATTTATTTCTAATTAATTCTGTTTGGATGATAGAATTGTATAATCAACTATGATAGCACTTTAGAGAAAAACTTAACCCCGCCCCTCCCTTAAAAGTGCCCTTAAATGAATTTTCCCAGCGAAATGTTTCAAATAAAAGTTGTAGCTCTTTGTACGTGTAGTTGATATTCCAAGTTTGAAGAAAATCGTCGCAGCTATTTTGAGAAAAACGCAAAAAAGTAAAAAAAAACAACTAGTAAAGTGGCACTTCCGGTTGAGGAATTTGGGCAGATAACGTACTGTCGGATCCCATGGTGATATCTAAACGGAATATCAAGTCACAACTTTCTAGGTTTTTCGATTTTGAGCTATGCTGTTCACATAGACACTCACTTACACACACATAAATACACACACACACACACACACACAGACTATTTGCTAAAAACCACTTTTTTGGACTCAGGGGATCTCAAAATGGATATTTCCGGTGAAAACTCAATATCGGAAATATCACACGATTACAATGCTTCCTCTTATTAGTAAGAGAAAGTAAAAATGAAATCGTTGGAGCCGTTTTTTGAGAAAATGATACAAAAACTGTAGAAAAAAAGAAAAACGATTCATAAAGTGGCACTTTCCAGTTGATCTATTTTTGCCCGAAATCTTTGTGACCTGATGCCTAAGCGTTCAAGTTTTTAAGCTTCCCGCCAACTTTGAACTTTGTACCAGTTTGTACCTGAAGCAATTTTTCCAGGAAAATTTACTTTTTTGGTGGGTTCTGTAATAGGATGCGAATAACTATAGATTCATAGGATCCGAAGAGCGGAGAAACACAAAAATGAATCAGTCTGGTTACTCGCTACCCAGGCCAGACTAGGGTGGGTGACAGTTGAGCTAGCCATGCAGGAGAAGAATTTTTTGAACATTTACGATTAGTTAACAACCAGTCAGCAACTTGCTACTACCTTTCTCATCACGTGGTCTATATCTCTCGCTACCTAACTTTTATTATACTTGTAAAGTCGTTGCAGTTTGTGTGTTCTATTTATTGTACAGTGTTCAGCATATATTCTAGTTAATTTCATCTTAAAATCCATTCTCTCTAATTCCCTCCCCTTCTCACATCCCCATTATATTTCCAGGGAGGGAATAGCTGAGTGGTTAGCGTACTGGACTCCCACGCGCAGGACCCGGGTTCGAGTCCAGCTGTGCTACCTTAGATTCTTTTCTTCCTGGAGCTTACAGCTTCCTGTCCGTGATGGACAGTGTTGTCTGTAACGAGGAGAACACTGTCCGGAGGCCGCAGTGCACTGAGAAGGCTCCGGGCGCCAGTGACCATAGATGTTGACGTGGCTTAAATTAAAAAAAAAAAATTATACTTCCATATAAAGTACCACTCGAGTACGATTATGGTTCAAACATCTATTATTTTCAATATATAGTAGGAGCATTCCAAACTTAAGAAAGGAAGTTAAATTGGAAGATTTTGGAATTATTTCGAAACCTTATCGGAGCTGATTCCATATGACAATTCACGTTAAAGTTTTGGTTTCAAATGTTCTTTTGGTTCAATATTATTGGTTCTCCCTTCTGTAGTATAATTTAATCACTTAGGCTACCTGCCTGGGTCGGTCCTTTGCCGATCCACCAGCTTCCATTATATTTATATTACGAAAATTGTAAAATTTGAAGTATAAAGAACACACTGGTTTTGGGGTGGGGGAGCGTTAAATGTAAAATGTGTGGGACATTTCAATATTTTATGTAAGATTTTGGCGTGAGTGATAGGGGGTGGGTGGCGCCAAGCATGAAGTTGGCAACACTGAGGACTAAGAGTACAACAACTCTGTTTATGACGAAACTTGTCCTTTGGGCTAATTAAGCTGTACCACTAACGTGACTTACCTTTCTGCCCGGGTATAAACTTATGTATTAAAGCAAAACTATGTTTAAGAAATACAATGTAAGAGCCTTGGCCCGGGACTAAATAATTACATGGTAGAAAGCTCGTCAACACAACTTTTATAAGCTGGAACAGAATCTGGTGTGAACACCATGACAAGAGAGTCTCTTACTCCTCTCATATAGTTACACAGCGTCATATAGAACGGATATAAAAAAAACTTCTCTAACATGATGGGTCAATCATTTTAAGTAAAAACTGTTACATAAACACAGGTCCTATTTCGATCTATTAAGACGTCATCTATTATAGACGTCACCCTTCCTCCATAGGGTAATTCGCCCGTATATTTCAGAGGCTTCAAAGAGACAGCTGTACGTAATAATGGTAGCAATCCCCGTGGAAGGGGGGAGGTAATGTTCTCAATGAAGAAAAAAACGTAATCAACATAGTTTTGGATAATCCCACAATAAGTACTATATACGCATTACAACCGAACTTTGTATGGTGGACAATATATACCGAGAAGAACTGGATCCATTTCATGTCTATCAGGTTCAGGCTTTACAACCAGAAGATTATGGCCAACTTATCCAGACGTTTTTCTGTCCAGTGTATGTGAAACTGATGTGGCTCAATTTATGGTATCGGTAACTAACATCTATAGTCTCTACAAAATCCACATGCCCTTGCAACAGTCGCTATTTCAACATCCGCTTTTAGTATTAACACCTGGCCTGACATTTTCAATACTCACTTGCTTGGAATAGAAGTCTTACATAGTAGGCTAAGTTCTGAAGGATGCGTGACTTTCCTTATGGGAAGAATATTTTTTTTATGGATTTTTGTAAATAAAGTGGAATATTGTTTTGTTTTAATGATGTTTTACCTGATTTTTAGGTCCCTTATGGTTCTAAAATAGGTTTTAAGTGTTGTCAGCATTTGAACTCTCGTATTTATTAGCAATTAATAAGAAAATCCGCTTTTAATTTTAGTTTATGAAACAAAGAAATAGGATAAAAACGACGAAACTTGAATCTTTATGATTGAATATCTCGGCAACGGATTGAAATATTGAAGTGAAATTAACGGCATTTTTCTTAATTTTTTTAGTAGTTTTCAATGCAGTAGTAAAAAGTGGGGGTTAAAAGGAAATCGCAACTTTCAACCACCGATTTCAGGTGTAAGGCGGTGAAATGTATTTGGTGATGTTGTGTTTGTATGCTGGTAGCTTGTGGCGTGAGCGGTTTAGTAAAAGGGCTTGTATGTATGTTTGAGATAGAAGTAATAATCAAGAGAGTATCACTGTTTTTAAAATAAATATATTATTCTCTAAGCCAATTTAAGTACATTACAATATCACAACAGTATCTTAATAAAATGATGTTTATCTAGAATAAAGGCAAATCTCGCATGAGTTTAAGAGAGCGATTCCTGAAGCAAGTGTTCTGGCTTTGGAAGCAGAATGCAGACTGTCCTAAGGAATGCTCTCTCTAACAAAACAGTTGGCCAAGTCGCACTGTATTAATTTAACGGATTTTTGTGTCTTTGGTTCCCTAATAGCAATGACCTAGATTGTAGTATACCTCGCTCTATGCCCATCACTAAATACACTATTTGAACTATCTAATTTTCACAAAACTATTTTCTAAAACTATTATTTTCTTTTATTTCTTTCTTCCACTACAGCGGCAATAATATCAAATAACATTAACACCATCATAAACTAGAGCGCAAATACTTCAACAAACGTTATGTTCACTTTTTAGATATCTTGCTTCATTTAAGAGTTTTACAAAAGTCGCCCGTTTAAATGGGACACCATCTATATATATATTATATATATTATATATATACATATATATACCGGCAGTTACTATTCAGAGTTTAAAGAAATCATTGGACCGTTTCGAGTTTTCAAGAACATCGCAAATAACTGTAAAAAAAATCAGTAAAGTCGCATTCCACGGTTGATGGTTTTTGCCCGAAATGTTTGTGTCTGATGCGGAGATAGATAGTACCTAAACGGGGCCCCGAGTACCTAAACGAAATACCAAGTTTTAGCTTCCTACGACTTTTCCTTGTTGAGATATCTGGTTCACACGCCCAGACACACCCATAGACCATTTGCTAGTGTGGCTATGTAGTCTGGCATAGACATCGCTTAACTTTATTAAATGTTAAGTCTGACACGTTCTATGCTTCATCGAGCAATAGTAAATTTTAGGGAAACTGGGTAATACGATCGGAGACCGGAAGTAGTCGTAAATGGGACACAACAGATTGGCACGACTTATTTCATTCGCTCTCCATTATAAGCAATCCGGTATCTTGCAGCTGCAGAACTCAGGAATAACTTATTACAAGTTCGGGAAGTCACCATGAGCTCTGAAACTGTTCGAAGACAATGGCGAGGAGCAGGTCCCAGTACTAACCAGGAATCATCGTGTAAGCAGAATAGATTTTGTCAATCGGCATCTCCATTGGACTATACAGCAATGGGGGGGGGCTGTTCACTTCACAGATGAATCGTGATTTGGTCTGTATTTTTCAGACGGTTGAAATCGTGTGTGGAGAAGGCCAGGGGGAGCGCTTCAATCAATGTACTTCTAGCGGAAGTGATCCTTTTAAACACGTGGGATAACTTTAGAGGCCCGCACCTACTTGAAAATGGCCACACTGACCACTACTAGGTATGTTTGAAGAAGTTCTACTAGATGCAGTCATACTGATTGCTCCATTTATCGGGGTCAGTTTCATGCTAATGCATGATAACATCAGACCACGCTCAGCTAGAGTTGTCATCCGCTTTTGGGAGGAAGTCGGTTATAAATCTTTTCAATTGGCCCGCCACGTCCTCCGGGACATGATTCCTATAGAACATCTACGGGACACGGTCAAGAGGCGTGTTAGAGCTCGTGTAATCAGCCTCCAAACTACTCTGCAAAAAGAATGGGATGCCGTTCGACAAGAGACCAATCAAAACCTGATTGCATCGATGGTTATTTATTAATGTAAAAAACTAAGTGTCCCAATTTTGTTATTGTGGCAGAGTGTTTAATTACGTTATCAAGAGTAAGGGAAAATTGTGTGACTGCTTCACATCAGATTTTGTTTTAATTGTTATATCGCTTAATTATATTAACATAATTACGTATTGTTTTTGAATAACAAAAGACCAAAGGGAAATCTAATTCATTGTAATTAAAAACAAAATACAGAAAAAAAAAACAATAACATAAATTAAAAATGTGGCGAATACATAATGAGCTAACTAAATTAGCATGCGTTAATTGGATGATAACGGGTATTTACTTTGAATTAAATACTAGGAAAATTAGCTATATCTTTCCAAGATAATTTGCGTGTTGCCTTGTATCACATCGGTTGTAAACAATTTTATAACGGATTAATTTCTAACTAAAACGTTTCAGAAATAGGTGTAAGTAGTTAAATGAAGTTAAGAAAACATGAACTAGAAATACACACATATAGCTGTAACTACTGTCTTAATTTATGTATGGCAACATCTGAAGGAGGAATCCGGATCCTAATCAGTGATAGCCTGCTTCTTTTTGTGTCATCGACCGGTTTCCGGTTCGCCCAACATCAGCATGCTTTTTGTCAAACAGTGCGATAACAGACTTGCACACTGCTTGCGGTGATTTTTTTCTCCATTTTTCAGATATTTTGTTCAAACATACACATATCATTTGCTAAAAGCATCATTTTATTCATTATTTATTACACTAATTATTTATAATTAAAATTTTTATTAACTTACAAAAATATAAAACTCACGTACATATTACTGAATTTATTATAATAAAATATATTTTTATTCGACATTATATGAATAACAGGGAGTACAGGAAATTTCCTTAGATGTTTTACAGTTTTATTAGAAATCACAACAGCTCTGGGAGTATCTGCAAGGACAGATATAACTTCGCATTTGGTTGATCGTATTTCAATTTACTGTAACATGGCTCTGACAAACTTCGCGTATTTTTGTCAATATCTTATATGAATTGTTTATTATATTTTCTTACAATTACCTACTGTGGCAAAAAAATTACGGCCACTTATAAAATTCCATTTAATAAATAATATAATATTGTGTGCTCTCTGTTTTCACCAGTTATTTTGTTTTGGGCGATTAATAGTTAACATTTTTAGGGTAAATTGGGCACTTTGTACATTACACTTGTGGTATTAAACAAATTTAAATAAATCAAAAATGTTTACGCGGTTTGTGTTCATTTATTATCAATTTGTTTATTTTTATTTGCTTTAACTTCGCTTAGCTTTCCGTTGATTAAGGAAATTAAAAATTCGAATTTCAAAATGCCCCTTAGTGCCGAGGATGTTGCACTTATTGATACGGTCGCTCCATCAGATATGCAGCCATTGCTATTGGTGTTCCCTACCAAACTGTGCGAGATGCAGGGCAGCGTTACAGAGAAAGCGGCTCATACTCAGGGCGTTCAAGGGGCGACAATTTCTTTACACTGACAGTTTTACGAAATCGTCACCTGACAGCTGTTGAAGTAGTTCATCGCCTCCACAAAGTTCGAGGTGCTCAAATTTCTTAGAGAAAGCTTGAAGTAGATTGAATGAGCAAGGTTTGATAGCTTGTTGCCCCCACAAGAGTGCCAGAACAAACCAGGGAGCACCGAATTTCTTGCCTTGAGTTTGCTCGGAAATACATGTGTTGCAAGTGGGCAAGCGTATTGTTTACTGACTAGTCCCGATTTGCCCTTAAGGGCTCCAGACGGCCGTGAACGAGAGTGGAGGAGAAGAGGTCAAAGATTTGCACAATGCAATTTTGTTGTCAGTAGCCTTTCCAACGAGGATCTTTGATGGTTTGGTCAGGTATCAGTTTACAAAGACGTACGGAGTTAGTATCGTTTGCGGAGGTTCCATGACTGGTGCTACTTTTTACTAGGATGGTGCTAATACCGAGGGTTACCTCCTCTTGCCTTTATCACAGCTTCTAGGCGTCTCGGCATGCTGTGAATCAAGCGGAAAATTTCGTTTTGTGATATTAGATTCACTTTTTTTTTAATTAATTATTTTAAATTTCCCATATAATCCTATTTATTTGTTTTATTTTGCAAAATAAGTTAAGCTTTAAACGTTATGAAGGATAAAAATTATTTAAAAAATTGAAAACTATACATAGAAACAGTAAATTTTTCAAGTGGCCGGAATTTTTTTGCCGGAGGGTGTTAGAAGCATTGCTAGAATTCCAAATTGAAGGAGTCGGTTTGGAGGATGGGGTTTCTTCCCGATGTTTGTGGGACAAATTGTTTTCTCCCGCGAAATCCCCTCACCCCCAAAGGATACGCCATTGTCGGGGTATTTGGTGATAGCATAATGCTTGTTTACCTTATGTTTAGCGAGTATATTATATACGCGGTCAGTAATGTTCAATGTGGCAGATATATACACGGCAAGGTGGCAAGTATGTGGCAACGTTGCCAACATGTTCCTAGTTTGGGTGGGCCCACTTCAGCATCACGCCAAGTACCCTCTATCTGTTTTTTCCCAACCTGCGGACCAACATCTGACGGTACAACTTCATGAAAGTACCATGAGATACGCTGTGTTTAGCGCCTAAGCTTAAACTAACCATTGTTTCTTGACTCGCATGGTAGTAGTGGGGGGGAATATATATATATATATACCTCACCAACGGAGTCATCAATCATACTTAAAAGTAACTTATTATATTATTTCTATATATTTTTTCAGTATGTTTGTATGTCCATAAATTTGAAAGGTTTTAAGAAGCAATACTGCAAGATAGTTTTTGTCCTTGTTATTGCTGTAATTATCAGAATTTTAATTGATCAAACTTGGAATTTTTATTTGAACTACCACCAGGAAATATACGTATTTAGATACCCTGAAAAACTTATTCTTTAAAATCGTATTTTTATAAACCGATTTTCTTCAGATTTCAATTCTATTAATGCTTCTAATGTGTATTAATATTTTGTACTTTGATAAATTCTACTGAAGTAGTACTTTAGAGGAAAGCATAAACGTACTGCCCCCCCCCCCCCAGAAGCCCCTAAAAAATTCACTTTTCTCGGGAAAAATGTTCCAAATAAAAATGATAGGTATATATGTCCTTGGGTACAACTCTGGGAGGCTCTGGATAAAGCGGGTGTTAGCGATTACTTAATTCAAGCCGTTCATAATGTTTATAAGGAAGCGAAATGTACAGTTAAACTTGGTAACTGCCTTTCTGAATTGTTCTCTATATCAAAAGGACTCAGGCAAGGTTGCTGTGTTTCGCCCGTCCTCTTTAAAATTTTCGTCGATGTGGCCCTCTCTGATTGGAAGAGGATATGCTCAAAAATGGGAGTGAAAGTGGGAGAAGATTCCCTGTACACGTTGCAGTTTGCGGACGACCAAGTTCTTATTGCTGAAGATGAGAAAGACCTAGCGTACATGTTGAGGAAGTTGCTCACAGCTTACTCAGAATAGGGCTTAGAGGTCAGTAAGTCCAAAACGCAATACATGATGGTAGGCAGATCTTCTCCAACGTCCCTGATTGAGGAAGATTGGCAGCTATATCCGTGTAGCGAGTTTAAGTACTTAGGTGCCTGGTTATCAGCTGCTGGGTCTTCAGAATTGGATATCCAAAAGAAAATTGTAAAGGGAAGACAAGCTATCCAATTATTAAACTCGGTACTTTGGAGTAAATCTATCCCCATGGAAATTAAAAAAAGGGTCTTCCACGTTTTCTTAGCGAGTATAACCCTCTACGCGGCAGAAACTTGCAGTCTAACGAAGAAATTGGAAGATACGCTATTGGCCTTAGAAATGGATTTCTGGAAAAGAAGCTGTAGAGTCTCCAAGATATGGCAAGTGCTAAATCCGGAAATCCGAAGACGTGTTGGAATACAAAAAAAACATTTTGTATTCCGTTGAAACACGTAAGTTAAAATGGTACGGCCATGTGATGAGAATGAGTAGTGAGAGATGGCCTAGGAAAATCATTGATTTTATTCCTGGTGAGGGAAGAAGGAAAGGCAGGCCTAGGAAAACTTGGATGGAGGGTATCACCCAAGGAATGGTCTTTAGAGGCCTTCGGGAAGGGGAGTGGGAGGACAGGGAATCTTGGACTTTGGGCATTGGGGATATGGTTCCTTAGGAATTGTCTTTGACCCCCCCCCCAAGTATGTGTGTACATAGTATACGAAGTTTAAAAAAAATTCGTTGGAACCGTTTTTGAGAAATTTGCGAAAAAGTGAAAGAAATAAAAAAATATACGTTTAGTTGGGCTGGCCATAAAAATGATGGTAGGGATTTTACTTGCATAATTAAGTGGCCTCATGTAGAGCACTCTATCACAAAAATGTTTAAAATAAAATTAATACGTTTCTACCTATACAGTAAACATTCCAAGTTTAAAGAAAAGCGTTGGAACCGTTTTCGAGAAAATTCCAAAAAACTGAAAAACCTGTTCTGTGAAATCGTACTTCCGATTAAGAGGTTTTTTTGAAATTTAGAATTCTCTCAAGGCTTCTAATGTGGTAAAACCATATATTATACGGAAGTTATACTCTAGAGGAAAGCATAACGCTACTATTCCCCTCAAACCCCCCAAAATCAATTTTCCTGGGAAAATGTTTCAAATAAAAGTGATAGGTATTTGTGTGGGTGTATGTGTGTAGATACTATAAAAAACTTCAAAGGAAATTCTTGGAGCAACCGTTTCCGACGGAAAAATCAAGGAAAACTTCTCCGTAAAGTCCCACTTCCGGACTTTATGGATTTTTCCCAAAATCTTCGTGTCTGATGCAATGGTTCTAAGTTTAAATGGAATATCAAGTTATAGGAAACCAGTGACACTGTCTCAGACTGGAAACCGAAATGATCTTCATAAGAATGGACGCGGAAGCCTAAATGATGAATAATTATGATGTCATTTGTGGTGGTAGAACCATATATTGTACTAGAATTAATGACATCATATCAAACAATATTAATTCTAACCTTAAATAATTTCATAATCCAAGTTAGTTAACTTAAAACAGAGTTTAACATAAGATAGGTTAGTAAATAGATAAAGAGATGTATGTTTGCGATGTTCCAGTGTATTTCTGTAATACTTTGGGCAAACAGTGGTGTAGGCAAACAGTAGGCAACCAACCCCCCTTCTTGTATGAGCGGAAAAACTGCGCCGTGGCCCCTTAGTTTAAAAGTGCCCCCTTTTATACATATATATATCCCGAGAAGCTGAAATCCAAACAGTATTCTCCGTAGTACCGGCCCTCTCCCCCCGTTGCCAAACCCCTTAAAACACACTGGCTTGTCATTCTCTATTTAACAAGACTAATTAAACAGTTAGATCCCTGACTAATTAGCGGCTATCATCCGCTGCTTGGAGGCAAACTTAGAAACAGGTAGCTTTTCTGGTTTTTGTATCACCCGCATGGGTCTAGAAAAGGCGGTGAAAGGAAGACAGAGAGAGAGAGGTATCTGCTAGTGTCAACAGTCTTTTAACTTGTGGCATACCAGAGTGGGGGCGGCGAATGTTTGTTTTCTTTTCAAAAAAAAAATTACCGTATCCCCCCTTAGTAACAACCACTAGGTAAATCTGGCAAAGTGAAATTATTTAAATATTAGCACTTGAACGCACCTCCACTTAAGTAATTAGTTAAGTAAACTACTAGTTCAATTAAGATGGAACCTGTCGCTTTTAATAAGCATATCGATCAATCAGTCTACTTTCCGCATACACTCAGATCACCTTTTTTCCCCATAAAACCTACGTATTCTACCGCATCTGATACGAAACTTTCGGGCAAAATCTAATTAACCAACGGTATTTTGGCGATTTGCCCCTCCCTCCCAAAAAGGCTCCAGCATTTGCTTTCAAACTTCGTATACTGTCTACATACATAGTCAAGCTGAGGGATGTGCTATAATTTTAAGGGATCCACAATAGAACTCTTAATGTAGGTCGCAATGGAATGAGGCCCGCCCTCCCGATTCTGTCAATCTAATCTAATCTCCACATCCACATACCTATAACTTTTATTTGAAACGTTTCCCGGGGAAAAGTCAAGATGTTAGGGGTACAGAAGCTTCCCCTGTAAACTACCACATCACTACAATGTATGATAGAATTTTAAATTTTTAAGAAACTTGGTTAACCGGAAGTGTGACCTTTACAGAATAGGTTTTTGAGTTTTTGGAATTTTATCGAAGGTTGTGTCTTCTTGGATGGGGACACTGTTTTCCAACAGATAAGCCTTCATGGAATAAAGCATCAACATCGTATTTTTTTTTCTCTTACTCCTAGTATTGAAATCGTGTCAAATTTACGATGTCGAGTTTTCACCGGAAATATCAGTTTTGAGATCCCCTGAGTCCAAAAAAGTGGTTTTTTAGCAAATGGTCTGTGTGTGTGTGTGTGTGTGTGTGTGTGTGCGCGCGTGCGCGTATGTGTATGTGAACAGCATAGCTCAAAAACGAAAAACCGTAGAAAGTTGAAACTTGATATTTCGTTCAGGTATCACCATGGCATCTGACAAGTGAGTCATCTGTCAAAATTCCTCAACCGGAAGTACCACTTTACTTGTTAGTTTTTTTACTTTTTCTCAAAAATGGCTTCGACGATTTTCTTCAAACTTGGTGTATCAACTACACATACAAAGAGCTACAACTTTATTGAAATGTTTCTCTGGGAAAAATTCATATAAGGGCAGTTATGGGGGAGGGGTGGGATTAGGTTTTCCTCTAAAGTGCTATTACAGTTTATTAGACAATTCTATCATCTAAATAATGTCAACTAGAATTGAATATATTGTTGAAATTCCGAGTTTCAAAAAATCGGATAACCGGAAGTGCGTTTGCTTTACCACTTTACTAAATGATTTTTTCACTTTTTCGCGATTTTCTCAAAAATGGCTCCGACGATTTTCTTGAAACAACTTACATAAACTAAACATACAAAGATCTATAACTTTTATTTAAAACATTTCTCTGGGAAAAATTCATTTAAGGGCACTTTTGGAGGAGGGGTGGGGTTATGTTTTTTTCTAAAATGCTATTATAGTTGATTATACAATTCTATCATCCAAACAAAATTAATTAGAAATAAATAGATGGCCTAAATTCCTAGATTCAAAGAAATTAGTAAACCGGATGTGCGCTTTTATTGGACTGTTTTTTCAGTTTTCGACCAATTTCATTAAATTTGGTAAAATTTGTCAATTATAATTTTGAGAACTGGAATAAAAGAAAGTTGTTTGAGTGTTTCACACCAGATTTTTTTATTGATAGTGTAGATTAGATTAGATTGGACCAGGACATGGGGACTCCAACCCGGACATTGCAGCCAATTTGTGAGGCTTATGTTGCCAACCCCCTTGTGTCTAGTAAAACAAACCTCCACTCTTCATGAGATCAAAGTAAAATGTTTAGCTGCAGCATCACAATCAGGAAAATTATATTCTTGCTCATCAGCTATCCGCTAGTGTTTGTATTTTAAGTGTGGCCCAAGACGGCCTTCATCTACCAAAAGTTGTGCAGGCAACCTAAAAGGTTGGGCCACCCCTGTGATAGAGCACGATAATAAGGTACCTGTGCCGGAAGAGCTTTTCGGGGGTGAGGGTGAGGTTTTACACTACGTACTTGGCTAAAAGCAATGACCAAGCAATGGACCTGAAGTGTCAGTGGACGTTTGTGGCGGACTCTCAGGGACAAGTATGTAAAGAACAATGGGTCTACTGTCCAAATAAGTACCTATTACTTTCATACCATTTCATATCCCAGTTTTGTTTTTTTCTTTTGGCTGTCTCTACTCCATTCACATGCTATCTCGGAGAAGCCCGTCCTGACTGTTGGTGAAAGTTCATTTCTATCTTCTTTTTTCTACATGTGGTTTCTCTACAGCTGGTCAGGGGAGAATTTGGACAAGGTAGGCACTCTGGCGAGCCCACGGCCAAGTCTTCTACCCAGTGATATATGCCTTCGGACTAGGCTGCCTTTATTTTTACTTTTTTTTTCTTTTTTTAAATCCATTAACGTTAAACTCTTGCCCCCACCCTTACTTCCACGTCGAGATAAAAACTTTGCCAGCAGGGTCTCTGGGAGGCGGAGTGGCCCCTACAATGTAACTTACTACAAAACTCCACACATTTTCACACACACAACCGGGCTGCTTATTGTTACTCTTCATTGTCTCACGTCAACTTTACAGCGCTAATCGGGCTATCTTATCATTGTCTTCTACACATCATTAGTCCTCACCTATAGAACATTTATGTCAACATCTGCCCCCAAATATAAAACAAAGGTTTAAATCTTTGTCTGAAAATACAGGATGTTTGGTTAAAAATGGATTAAAAGCAAAAATTCTTCTAACAAGAAATATTGTAATCGTGTCAAATTTTTTCGATATCGAGTGTTTACTGGGAAATATACATTTTGAGGTCTCCTGAGTCTGACAAAAATGTTTATGTATGAACAGCATAGCTCAAAAATGAAAGTTCAAACATGATATTCGTAGAAAGTTCAAACTTGATATTCCGTTTAGGTGTCACCGTGGGATAGTAAGTTATCTGTCAAAATTCCTCAACCGGAAGTACCACTTTACAAGTTTTTTTTTTTTTACTTTTTTGCAATTTTCTCAAAAATGGCTTCAACGATTTTCTTTAAACTAGAGAATTAGAATGAGAATGACACGGGGGGCTCAAACCCAGGCACTGGAGCCTACCGTTGAGGCTTATTGTGCCAACCCCTCAATACCTAGTAGAGGAATCGTCCCCTCTTCATGAGGTCCAGGACATTCCCCACCAGTCCTTCTAGAAGTACGATTTCCTCCGGTCTCAACGTGCCGAAGATCTCGTACCACAATCTGCCGATTGCAACGCAATCAAACAACAGGTGAGTGGCTGTCTCCTCCTCCTTCTGCCACAATCTGCACAATGGCTCCGAATCAACCAATCCCACCTTGTGCAGATGTTTCTTGAACCTACCGTGCCCTGTATACAAGCCCGTTATCAGAAAGATCTAATACCTGCTTAAACCCAGGTCTCTCTGTTCTTCTTCTACACAGCTCTGGCATGACCATTTTGCCTTGTTTTGCCCTAGTACTTAGCCTCCAGTGACAATTATGTTCTCTCCGAGTCCATTCTCTCAGAGACGCTCTCGCCATACTTTGGGCTATTCCCAGAACAGGTTCCGGCCCACAAAAGCGAGTGTTGGCTCCAATCCTGACCAGTTGGTCGGCTAGTTCATTACCTTTAATCCCCTTGTGTCCCGGGCACCTATACTGGCCACACTTTGTTGTGCCGGGATTACGCCTCCAGGGAGTCTGTACACTCCCCGACTAGGGAATAAGTGATTCTGAATGCCCCAAGTGCCTTCAGTCCGGCCTGACTGTCTGAGAATATGCATATCTCCCTATTCCTAGAGCCCATACGCAAATTCTCCTCAGCACAGATCTTTATTGATAGACTTCTTTAAACTAAGTAAATGAGCTACAATATAAAAAGCTACATCTGGTATTTGAAATATTTTTTCGGGTAAACTTAAAAGGGATTTTGGGGGACGAGGAGGGTTATTTTTGCCTTTAAAGTGCTATCATTATTATAATTAATGAATCCGGGTGCCTAAAGGCTTGGGACCTAAGCCTGTATGGCTTTTATCCCCCCGTTTCCCCCCAATTCATCCCCTCATTAATCTCTCCCGGTAGTCTACCGGTCAATCTGCAAGTCCCACACCCACCAAGGTCCTCAGACCTGTCCTACTAAGGGACAGGAAGTAATCCGAACCCCCCTGCCCGTTTCCTTTTATAAATCTTTTAGTGGAGGCACCCCTGCGTATCCTCCCAGCGTTTCTCCAAGACTCTCATCTCCCAAAGTATAATCTGTTTATCACAGAACCTTTTAGTGAGGCAAGGGCTGGCTCGGGACCACAAAAAGGTAGGAGGATCCTTCCCTGGCTAGCCGATCCGCCCTCTCATTAGCCCCTATTCCCGCATGTCCGGGTATCCAGTAGAGTCGCACCTTACCCCTCCGAGCTAAGGTATTAAGCCTTCTCCTACATTCTCCCACCAGTTTCGAACTCCAACACGTCTTGCTCAAAGCCCTCAGTGCGGCCTGAAAGTGCTATCCTAGTTGACTGATACAATTCTACCAACTAGACAAAATTAGAAATAAATAGATGGCCAAAATTCCGAGTTTCAGGAAAATTATAAACCGGAAGTGTGATTTTATTGGACAGGTTTTTTTGCGATTTTCTCCATAAAAAACACCGATGAATTTGATTAAATTTGATACACTAATTATAAAGTTGTTAATTACAATTTTGTTAAGTGCAGTAAGAGAAAGTTGGGTGAGTGTTTCACACCAGATTTTTTTTTTCTTTTTCACCTGATACTATTATTATTATTATTATCCAACCTCGGGTGGGCTATATGCCGGCACTGCAGCCAACAGAGGCTTATTGTGCCACCCCCGATAGTTCCTAGTAGACAAACCCTCCCTCTTTAAGGAGTTTGAGGACCTTCACCAACAGGTCATTTTGAGTTACTATCTCCTCAGGTCCCAAAGTACCAAAGGTTTCATACCTCAATTTGATAATTGCAACGCAATCGAACAACAGGTGGGAGGCCGTTTCCTCCTCTTCTTGACATAGTCTGCACAAGGGTTCCGCTCGAATGAGTCCTACCTTGTACAGATGTTTCCTGAACCTACCATGACCCGTAAATAGTCCCGTCACCAGAGAAATCTGGCTCCTACTCAGACTAAGAGTCATTTGGGTTCTTCGTTTACACAGTCCTGGCATCATCCTTTTACTGTGTATAACACCCGGGCTCCTCCTCCAGAGCTCTTCATGCTTACTGCGACCCCACTCTCTAATCGCTGCACGAATTGCTCCGCCAGTTATTCCCAGGACCGGCTCTGGACCAATGAACGGAGTGTTGGCCCCGTTCCTGGCCAGTTGATCAGCTGTCTCATTACCCTCAACCCCTGCATGTCCAGGCACCCACAACAGCTGTACCTTGTTGTGCCTGGAGAGTCTCGACAATGCCTCTCGACATTCCTTCACCAGGGATGAGGTAGTTCGGTAAGCCTCTAGGGCTTTCAGTGCAGCCTGACTGTCCGAGCAAATGCGTATGACCTTGCCCCTTGGGGCTCTACGCAGGTTCTCCTCGGCACAGACCTTAATGGCAAACACTTCAGCCTGGAATATAGTGGAATACCTGCCCAAAGGCCTCTCAATGAGTACCTCTGGGCTCATTCCGTATACTCCTGCTCCAGTCCCACACTCCATCCTAGAACCATCTGTGAACCACAGAGGTCCTGTCCGGTAGCGTTTTGCCCACCCCTTGGACCATTCCGCCCTAGAACCTAGGAACACCCGAAATGGAACCTCGAAGTTGTATGTTGGACAGATGCTATCCTGGGCCATGTCTGTCACAGGGCCTGGGTTGACCTTTAGCAATATGTCCAGATGTTTGGCTAAGGAGCCACACTGTCTCCAAAGACCATTGTTGCGCAATCTATGTGCACTGGCCCTCGCCTCCACTTGCACTAACAAGTGCAGCGGTGCCAAGCCCAGCAGCACCTCCAGCGCAGATGTCGGAGCACTTTTAAAAGCGCTCGTAATGAGAAGGCACGCCAGCCTCTGTACTCCACTGAAGCACCTCTTGGCTGTCTCCTGCTCCGTTTTACGCCACCATACCACCGCGCCATAAGTTATGACCGGTATGATGGCCCGAGTGTATATCCAATGGGTCATCCTTGGAGTTAACCCCCATGACTTCCCACAGGCCCGTGTAGCACAGCATAGCGACTTCTTAGCTTTCTGCACTATATATTCTAGATGTGCGTTCCATGTGAGCTTAGTATCCAGGATAACCCCCAGATACTTTACTCTATCTGTCACATCCAGTATCCTCCCGAAGAAGGACAGTGACTTATATTCTTCAATGTCCCTTCTCCTGGTAAATGGTACGAGAGTGGTCTTCTGTGGATTTACCCAAGATCCACTCTGCTGCACCATCGTTCTATGCGCCTAAGCGCCTCTTGTAGGAGCTCCCCGACTGTAGGTCCGTGCCTGCCTCTGGCTACCACCACTATATCATCGGCGTAGCCCAGCACGGAACATCCAGTGCCACTAAGCTCCTCCAACAGTTCGTCCACAACCATGCACCACAGAAGCGGGGAAAGAACCCCCCCTGCGGGCAGCCCCTTGTGGGCGTAATCTCTAGCGAAGCTTCACATAGGCTTGCTACAATCCTCCGCGTTTTAAGCACACTGTCAATCCATCTAACAATGGGTCTACCAACACCGCGCCTCTCTAACGCTTGAGTAATTAAGCAGAAGGTCGTGTTGCTGAACGCCCCCTCAATGTCCAAGAACACGCCCGCCGCTGTTTCCCTGCCATGTACCGACACCTCCAATTCCCCAACAAGAGAGTGGAGGGCCGACTCACAGGATTTCCCTGACTGGTAGGCATGCTGTGCAGGGTGCAGAGGATACTGCCTCAGCACCACCTCCCTAATCTGCAAGTCTACCAGTTTTTCCAGAACTTTCAACATAAATGAAGAAAGGCTGATCGGTCTATATGCCTTAGCCTGGGAATGCGTTCTCTGCCCAGGCTTCGGTATAAAGATAACTCTTACAGACCTCCACGCTCTAGGAACATGGCTGAGAGCCAAGCATGCCCTCATCAGTCTGCATAAGATAGGAGTAAGAGTTTCCCCGCCCCTCTGCAGTAGAGCAGGGAAGATTCCGTCAGGCCCAGGTGACTTATATGGCTTAAAGTGGTTAACAGCCCACTTAAGCTTATTGTGCGTGACGCAGCTTTTGGCCACAGACCAGTCCTCCCTGGAACCCCGCCGAAGGCCGAGTTCCCCCAAGTTCTCGTCTGCCCTTCTCACTGGCGCCAACCGTGAGTCCGGAAAGTGTGTCTGGATCAACAGTTCCAGAGTGTCTCTTTCCGACTCAGTAAAGTCACCATCTGGTTTCCTGATAGTTCCGATTGGATTAACCGGCACCTTAGATAATATCTTGTGGAGTTTGGCCCCTTCCGAGGTCGTTTCGACCTCCTCACATAGCCTCCTCCACGAGTCCCTTTTGGCTTTCCGAATGGCCATGTTGTAAGAGGTGAGGGTTCTACGGTACTCCTCCCATGAGCCTCTCCTCTTTGCTGCATTAAACAGTTTCCTAGTCTTAGCACGGAGCTTGGTCAGCTGATTATTCCACCAGCTGACCTTTCTTGAGGATGACCTCACCACCTCCGCGCAGTTCTCCTGGTACGCATCAAGGATGACCTTCTGCAGTTGGTCTGCCGCATCCTCGATGTCCTCCCCAGTTACATAGGTCTGTTTAACTGTTTTGATATTATGGTCTAGATCCTGTCGATACGAATCCCAGTCCGTACGTCTGGGATTCCTGTAGCTCCACAACTGTCTACAGTCAGACAGGAGATCAAACCTTATGTACATGTGATCCGAAAGTGAGGGTTCCCTGGACACATGCCAGCTTCTCACCAGAGTCGACATAAAATTAGTCGCTATGGTGAGATCAATCACCTCCCTGCGTCTAACATTAAAGAAGGTGGGTTCTTCACCCTCGTTTATCAAGCACAAGTTATTCGCTAAGATAAATTCCAAGAGTGACTTACCTCTCTGATTCGTATCTGTGCTGCCCCATACCTCATTATGTGCATTGGCGTCACATCCGATCAGTAGTTCCAGTCCACCATCCTTACAGTAAGTTACCAAATTCTGCAACTCTTCTGGTGGTGGTGGCTCTGTTGAGTCGAATGGAAGGTAGGCTGACACACAGACAAAGTCTCTGGATCCTCCCTCCATGCGTAGTCTCACCCTAGCCGCTGTCTGGTCCCTGTAACAGAAATCAGTCAGCAGTAAAAAGGTAATATCTTTCCTAACATACATGCATGTTCTAGGATTGTCCAGGCTACGATTGTACACGATCTTACCTGCAAGTTCACCCAGCCCAGCCACTCTTCCTCGCACCAGCCAGGGTTCCTGGATCAGAGCTATGGCGATGTCTTCTCTCAAGAGATAGTTTGATAGCGCTGCCGACGCTCCTTTACTATGATGGAGATTTACCTGCAGTACTCTCCATCGATTCTTAAGGTTCGTCTTCCCCTCAGCCATCATCCTTCGTTTTAACGACGACCCTGAACTCCCCATGTCCATCCCGAGAAAAGCCTCGAGATTGGATTTTCTTCGGCGTTCCAGGGTTTCTTCAGAAATGCCGGTTTCCAGGGTTTGTCCCCGGGATTCAGCATTCCTGTTGATGGCTCTCCAGTCTGCAGTGTCCAGGTCTACGTTCTGCGAACGCAGCTTTTCCAACACCACTGTTGGGGCCTTCTCCCTCAGCGTCCCTGCCACCCACACCAACATCTTGGCAAACCTGAGGACTTCTTTGACAGGATAGACCTTCAGAGGATTCGTCGCTGAAGGACCTGTGCTTGCACCTGTCCCAGCTATCCTATCCTCTCCTCTCCCTGCATCACTTCGAGGGGTAACCAAAGTATCACCCTCCAAATCCATACCTACCATTGGTCTCACCCCAGAACCTTCGGGATCTCCACCAACAGAGGGTATTAGTTTGGGCAAGTTCTTCTCTTCTCGCCCATCCTTCCTTTCTCTTTCCACAAAAATGGTGTAGTCCATTTTGTTCCCACGAGAAATGGGGGAGATGTACCGTCACCCGTGGCAGAGCCCCATACCACGAGAAGGCTACAATACAATGGGGTTTCGCCCGGTTCCCCAAGGTGACCGCTACCGCACATATGTTTTACCACCCTGTACGCATTCAGCCTCGACGCGCATCCCTTCTCGGCTTGGGTGGGGATACCTAAGGGTTGGGAAGGATCACTAGGATGGGAAGTGGGAGGGGAAGAGCCAGAGGGGTTTAGTCCGGCCCTCGCCATTTCCTCGTCAGCCACCTCCCGAGGGAGGTGCCCAGATCGCACCACGTGGAGGTGAGGTTGACTTGGGGAGTTACAAGCGGACAGAGACGCACAAGGCACTCTGCCCTATCCCCCTTGCGATGCATGTAACAAGTAAAAGTGATAATTGTACATAATAAAGAAGCATGATTGACATGAAAATTTATCCATTAATAACCATCTTTTTTTTTGCATCCATCCATCATTTCCTTTGCCCCTGACGTTCAGTCAGTGTATGCACTTAATCACACCTTCCAAACAACCAATCTTTCCAAAGTGCGATAAAATTTTTTTTTTATTTAAGGCACGTCAACATCCTTGGTCATTGGCCCGGCCCGGAGTCTTCTCAATGCACTGCCGGAGTCCGGACAGTGTTCTCTCGCTACTGACAACACTGTCCGCCGTGAGCTGAAGAGTTCCTAGGAAGAAAAAAAAATCTAAGGCCAGCACTGAACTCCAACCCGGAACCTCCGCGTTCGAGTCCAACGCGCTATCACTGATCTAATCCCTTTCCTAACCATCATTAGATGCTCAGAAGGTGGCGGGGCCAACGACGCAGGGACAAGACAATCGTCCTGGAGGATTATTTCGGAAGTTGAATTTGAAGAGATAACATGAACCAGAACGATTAGGATGGAGAGAGAGAGATTACTATCAGTATGGATTGTTTTGTTCGAGACGTGAAAAGGGAACATCGATGATACTTTCGTAGAATCTTGGATTGGAGATTTTAGAGTCTGTTGAGGTTATTTCGTCTTGCAATTCCAAAAAAGTTCTAATCCGTAATGAGCAAAGCGGTATAAAGTCGTCTTTTATTTTTGTAGAGTCAGTTTTGGAACGTTTGCCAGTATGGGGGTTCCAAGTCAGGCATTTGTCTGAGTAAAGTACCAGATAACGAACATGGTCTGCAGATGGTATAAGAATATAACAGCAGAGGTAGTAGATTGGAGAGATTACTTTTTTACTTTCTCTTACTCCTAGTAATAGGAACTATTGTAATCGTGTCAAATTTTCGATATTGAGTTTTCACCGGAAATATCCGTTCTGAGATCCCCTGAGTTCAAAAAAGTGGTTTCTAGCAAATGGTCTGGTGTGTGTGTGCGGGCGGTGTTGGTTGTTGTGTTATATGATGTGAACAGCATAGCTCAAAAAACGAAAATCGTAGAAATTCAACTTGATAATTCCGTTTAGTTATCACCATGGGATCCGACAGTGGGTCATCTGTCAAAATTCCCCAACCGGAAGTACCACTTTACCAGATTTTTTAAACGTTTTTGCGATTTTCTCAAAAATGGCTCCGACGATTTTCTAGAAACTTCCTGTATAAACTAAACATAAAAAGATCTACAACTTTTATTTAAAACTTTTCTCTTGGAAAATTCATTTAAGTGCACTTTTAGGGGAGAGGTGGGGTTATGTTTTTCTCTAAAGTGCTATTATAGTTGATTATACAATTCTATCATCCAAACAAAATTAATCAGAAATAAATAGATGGCCAAAATTCCGAGTTTCAAGAAAATTAGTAAACCGGAAGTGCACTTTTACTGGACAGTTTTTTCAGTTTTCGACGAATTTCATTAAAGTTGGTACACACAACTATAAAATTTGTCAATTATAATTTTGAGTACTGGAGTAAGAGAAAGTTGTGTGAGTGTTTCACACCAGATTTTTATTTACAGTGAATACTATAAATTTAGATTTGTTCCTGTTGATTTTTGTTTTCCATATCGTTAGCCAGGTTTCTAATACTTGAAGATGACTGAATTGTAGAATATGTTTGGAAATTATAGGATCCTTATGAGGTGAAAGGATTGCTATACGTAAAGATGGTTGTATTGGAATATGTTGAGATATCATCAGTGTAAATTAAGTAAAGCGAAGGGGACCAGAATGCTGCCTTGTAACACACCGGCAAGAATTCGATAAACCGGTGAGGTAGACGATCCTTGTGTAACTTGAAAGAAGCAGTTTGTTAAATATGATTTGAGAATGAGATAGTAAGTTTATTTGTAATTAATATTGTTTACATGATAGAATTGTATAATACAACTAAGACAACACTTTAAGATGAAAATATAACCTCACCCCTTCGCACAAAAGTCCCCCTTAAATGGAATTATGTTTCAAATAAAAGTTGTATCTCATTGCATGGGTACTTGATAGAACAAAGTTTAAAGAAAATCGAAAAAAAAAAAAAATGAAATTAATCCATTCAGTAAAGTGGTATTTCCGGTTGAATGAGTTCTGTTCAAAATCTTATTGACAGGGTCCGCTGACCGCACTTACATTAAATGTAAAATTTGAATTTTTTTTCTACGATTTTTCAGTTTTTATTTATGCTGGTGTCGACAAGTGGAATCTAGCAGTGAATCTGTCGAAATCTAAGATTATGGTTTTTAGAAGGAAAGGTGGACGATTAAAGAAATGTGAAAAATGGTCTTGGAAAGGAATAGAAATAGTGAATTGCTACAAATACCTGAGAATCCTTTTAACTCCAACACTTAACATGAAAAAAACATTTCTTATCTAAGACTAAAATTGGTGAAGTAGGAATTAATGAAACGTGGAAAAATATATTTTTGAAGAAAGAAATCCCGCTTACAGATAAATTTAGAGTATTTGAATCGGTCATTAGGACAGTAGTCTGCTACGGGGCACAAGTGTGGGGCTATAGAAGATTGGAGGGGATAGAAAAAGTTGGTAGGTTCTTTATTAGAAAGATCTTTAAACTGCCATATAACAGTCCAAACTATGTACTTTATTTGGAGAAAGGATTTGATCCTTTTTTTTTTTATTTGTATTAAAATTACATTTTAACTACATAGTAAAAATACTGAACCTGAATGATGACAGACTTTCAAAATTTGTGGCGAAGGAGGTGATTAAAAACAAAGTGGGTTGGTTTGATGAAGAATGGAGTCGTTTAGGAGAAATGTGTGATTTACCGCCAACATGGGACATTAAAGAAGTTGAAGTCAGTATCATGGATTTTTATAAATTAGTTGTAATGTTATGATGATTTGATGATGTGTGTATAGGTAGCTTGTGGCGTGAGCGTCTTAGCGAAAAGGGCTTGTATATATTTACGGTTAAGAGATAGAAGTATTAAGAATAATTAAGCAAGCACCACTGATTATAAAATAAATATATTTTCTAACTGAATTTAAATAGCTTTATAATATCACAGCGATTAAGTATAAATCAATTAATTAATCTAGATTAAATGCTAAACTCTTATGTTGTAACTTATAACTGGCACCGATTTGAAGAGGGCAATCCCTGAAGCGTACTGGCTTTGGAAGCAGATTGCGACTTAGTTGTTTGAAGGCTAAGTGCAGACTGTATTTTTTGAACTGAACTATTTGAAAGCTGATGGCTCTCTCTATTCTTTGGAATTGCTCTCTCTCTCTAGCGGGGGAATTTTCTTGTATAAAAGATTTACCCTAACGGGATTTTGTGCCTTTGTTTTTCTATTTGCCATGATCCCAATTTACAGTACCTGTCACTAAAATACACTCTTTTTGAAGTTAAATTCACAGTCTAATATATTAACAAAATTAGATAAATTATTTTTAAAAACTATTATTTTTCATTTCGTACTTCCACTACATAGTTAACAAGGATTTGAATTTTTTTCAGGAAATCAATGACTGCGATTTGCTAAGTATTATTATAAAATGTAGATGTGAACTATTAGACCTGAATTGTAAAAAAATATATTGTTAACAGGATTCATCTGTGTTCCATGTGTAATTTGGGTGAAGAAGAAGACGGCTACCATTTTTTTGGCGGTATGTCCGATATTAAAATGTTATAGACTAGAAATGTGGGGAAAAGAAAAATTAGAAATGAACGAACTTCTAGATATTCTAAACGGAAGTGATTGGGAAAGGTTGGGGAGGTATGTGAAATCAGCGGTTAGATATAGGCAATTCCTAGAATCGGAATTTAATATGATTTCGGAATTTAATTACAATAAATGAATTTTTGAAAGTTTGAGGCTGGGGCCATTTGTTATTTTAGAGCTTACTTATAAAGAAGATTATTTATTTGTGTTTTTTTTCTTATTATCAATTTTTTGTTTTTTTTTGTCTGTGTGTTTTGTTTTTTTTTAACTATAAATATTATATTAGAGCTTAAATTCTTTCATGAAATAAAAATGTACACTTATTCATAATCCAGAACTCCTGGCAGACGGTTTTCATACCATGCTTAGAAATTGCTTTAGATTATTATTTATGCTGCCCATCCCCCCCCCCCTTGACTAAATTCTAAAAATCACATTATCGGACCTCAAAACTAGTATTTCCGGTGAAAACTTGGTATTGAAAATTGGTCACGATTGCAATAATTCCTCTTACAGCTGTAAGAGAAAGTAAAAATGTATGTGTCTTTGAGAGAAAGAACAAAATAAACCATAATAGAAAAACTAGATTCAAAAAGTTAGGTACTGAATTTTTTTTTTCAAATTTTTTTTTTGGCGATTTCCTCAAAAGTGGCTCCAAAGATTGTCTATAATATTCCGTATACTAAACGTATATTATTGTTCAAAGTCTCGAAAATAACTGGACTTTTTGTCCAGTTATATTGACTCTATAATATATTCAAATTATAATATTAATTAACAGAAAGGTAAACAGAAATTGTATTTGGTTTCAAATTATCACTTACATAAGGCAAGAATCATTATATACAGAAATGTCTTGCTTACCTAAAAAAAAAAAAAATATGGTGTGAAACACTCACACAACTTTCTCTTACTCCAATTCTCAAAATTATAATGTGACAAATTTTATAGTTTGTGTACACAAATTTAATGAAATTCGACAAAAACTGAAGAAAAAAAACTGATCAGTAAAAGCGCACTTCCGGTTTATTAATTTTCTCGAAACTCGGAATTTTGGGGCCATCTATTTATTTCTAATTAATTTTGTTTGGATGATAGAATTGTATAATCAACTATTATAGCACTTTAGAGAAAAACATAACCCCACCCCTCCCATAAAAGTCCCAGAGAAATGTTTTAAATAAAAGTTGTAGATCTTTGTATGTTTAGTTTATATAGATGTTTCAAGAAAATCGTCGAGGCCAATTTTGAGAAAATCCCGAAAAAGTGAAAAAAATCATTTAATAAAATGGTAAAGTAAACGCTCTTCCGGTTATCCGATTTTTTCAAACTCGGAATTTCAACAACATACTTAATTCTAATTAACATTATTTTCATGACATAATTGTCTAATAAACTGAAGTAGCACTTAGAGGAAGCCGTAACTCCACCTCTCCCCCAAAAGTACCCTTAAATGAATTTTTTTTTGAAGAAATGTTTCAAATAAAAGTTGTAGCTCATTGTATTTGTAGTTGATATACCCAGTTTCAAGAAAATCGTTGGAGCCATTTTTGCGAAAATTGCATAAAAGTAAAAAAAAAAATAATCAAATAAAGTGGTACTTTCGGTTGAAGAATTTTGGTCCGACAGATAACGTACTGTCAGATTCCATGGTGATACCTAAACGGAATATCAAGTTTCAATTTTCTACGGTTTTTCGTTTTTCGTTCTATGTTGTTCACATATATACTCGTATATCTGTGGCTTGGTACAAGAAGTGCCTGTGTCAAATTTTATCATTTTTCAACAAAGGCAATTTATTAGACAAGAATTTTTACTTTCTCTTACTCCTAATAAGAGGAAGTATTGTAATCGTGGCAAATTTTCGATATCGAGTTTTCACCGGAAATATCCGTTTTGAGGAACGCCTGAGTCCAAAAAAGTGATTATTAGCAAATGGTTTATGTGTGTGTGTGTATGTGAACAGCATAGCTCAAAAACGGAAAACCGTTGAAACTTGAAGTTCCGTTTAGGTATCACCATGGCATCTGATAGTGGCTCATCTGTCAAAATTACTCAACCGGAAGTACCACTTTATTTGTTGTTTTCTCAAAAATGGCTCCGACGATTTTCATCAACCTAGGTATATCAACTACACATGCAAAAAGATACAAGTTCTATTTAAAAACATTTCTCTCGGAAAATTCATTTAAGGGCAGTTATGGGGGAGGGGAGGGGTTAGGTTTTCATCTAAAGTGCTATTTCAGTTTATTAAACAATTCCAACATCTAAATAATGTTAATTAGAATTAAATATTTTGTTGAAATTCAGAGTTTGAAAAAATCGGATAACCGGAAGTGTGTTTACATTGCCACTTTACTAAATGATTTTTTCACTTTTTCTCGGTTTTCTCAAAAATTGCTCCTACGATTTTCTTGAAACTTCCTATATAAACTAAACATACAATGGTCTACAACTTTTATATAAAACATTTTTCTAGGAAAATTCATTTAATGGCACTTTTAGGAGATGGGGGTTATGTTTTTCTCTAAAGTGCTATCATAGTTGATTATACAATTCTATCATCCAAATAAAATTAATTAGAAATAAATGGATGGCCAAAATTCCGATTTTCAAGGAAATTAGTTAACCGGAAGTGCGCTTTTACTGAACAATTTTTTTTCAGTTTTCGTCGAATTTAAACAACAAAAGTTAGTGACTTCGTTTGTAACTGGAAAAATCTCTCAACTCTCTGCGGCCCCACTATTTATACCGGTGGGAAATCTTCTAGAACTTCCTCGATTCTTCTAGAGAGAACTAGAGCGCCGCCAGCGCTTCCTGCGGCCACTAAGAGAACTTGAGGTTCCTACTTCTTCTACTAGATGGCACCACTGGCTGCGTTACAATACTTTTTTGAGGTTGAGCAATAAGGGTTACCTTTGCTTCTTGCCTCATGACGCCGATTTCTGTCCCAGCCACTAGGATTTCTTTTTCTTCTTTCTGGTTTTATCTTTTGCATCCAATTTATTCCTTCCTCTACCTTTTTTATTTTGAATACTTGATTCGGTGTTGTTTACAGCAATAAAATTTTCAACTTTTTCAATATCTTGAGTATTTTCTATTTCTTCATTATCAGAAGATGATTCCTCACTATGTGAAGGATGATACATATTTGAACTATCATCAGATATGAAAAGATCTTCTGAAAGACTGACACTCTGAATATTTTCTAACGGTACTGAAAATACTGCCGAATGATGAGACAATCCAGCAGCGGTTGATGGCGCGGCCAACACATCAGTATTATTTGGTGAAACGCTATGTATTGAATCGTCTGAAAAAAAAAATACTATTCACAAATTTCAAAAATTAATTTCTGTACATATCAACACAATAGTATATTACAATAAAAAACAATATTGATGATATCGTAAATCAAACTTCAAAACTGAAAATGAATATCATAATCATACCAGGTGTAGTATATTTTATATAAAGCATTAATGCATAGTGTACAGTAACTTAATAAATACATATTGTAACGCAGCCAGTGGTGCCATCTAGGAGAGAAGGCGCGTATCTAAGGCCGCTGGGAACGCTGGCGGCGCTCTGGTTCTCTGTAGAAGAATCGAGGAAGTTCTAGAAGATTCCCCACCGGTATAAATAGTGGGACCGCAGAGAGTTGGGAGAGTTTTCCAGTTACAAACGAAGTCACTAGTTTGTGAAAAATGTATAAAAAGTGAACAAAGTGAATTTTTTGTGGTTTTAAACTGTGAAGTAATTATTACTAAGTGTTGTATTTTGTAATTTATTGTGTATAACAATAAATTGGTGTTTTCTTTATTGAAGTTTAGAGTATTTTATCTATACGAACCTACTTAAAATTAGTTGCAGTAGCTAGTCTAGAGGGAAAAACGTTACAATATTATAAACATACCTTTATCCGCAGTACCAGAACACACAACTTTAAGAACTATAAGACCTTATCACAGTGCAAAAAGAAACAGGGAAAAATGGTTGGTTTATTATTATTACCCGCCAAAACTATTTGGTTTGCTATTTTTTCCGCCAAAAAAAACAAAAAGCGCGACCGGTAGTTTGACTGACGTCAAAGAGCAGAGCTGCCATCTACAATGAAAAATAAATATATTTGTGCAAGAAATACCTATATCATGACATAAACATTTCTGACACCGAAAATATTTAACGAAAACGCCCAAATGCACTTAAAACGATTCTTGCACAAAGTTTTATAAACCATGGTTTAACTATGTCTAGATAGGCATATCTTGCAGAAAACATAGATAACACTGAGAAGTGACTTACATATTTTTTATTTCATAGAATGGCGATTCTAGAATTAAAATTGACTTGGGCACTTCTTGATATGAAATACGGGTAATTTTTAATTCACTTAAGACAAAAAAAACGAAAATTGAAAAAATTGACTTAGGCACTTCTTGTACCAAGCCACATTTTTAAAATTATAAATATATAGAAAGTTTTCTAAAAATCACTTTTTTGGACTCAGAGGACCTCAAAAAGGATATTTCTGGTGAAAACTCGATATCGAAAATTTGACACGATTACAATACAATAGTAAGAGAAAGTAAAAATTACTTACTATCTAATATAAATGGTGCCAGACACATATTTGATTCATCAATTACATGCACACTGTGCAATCATTCAAAGCCTGACTCTCTTTCCCATTTTTTATTTGAGTATTTACCATTAGCAACCATTAGGGACTATTTTGTAAACTATTTTACCGAATGTAGTAGAATCATTGGGATGACTTTTGAACATTGTGTCTTTATCTCAGGTTAATCTAGTAGGTAACTTTGTTAGCAGAACAGCCGCTCTTAGAACCTTCCTGGTAAACCAATAATTTTATAAATTTTATGACAAATCAATTCGAATTATTATTAATTATTATAAATATTATAATAGTATTTTATAAATATTATTAATTATTATTCAAGTTATTTCTCATTAAAGGTCTTATCTATTAATTTTCATTTCTATTTTTATAATCGAATTATTATTAGATATTATAAACTTCTTATTTTAATTGTTTTTCGTAGTTATATTTTTAGTTTAAACTTACAAATTATTTTCTTTACTCAAAACTATTTTTATTTTGCTTTTCATTATTTGGTCCTCACGCGTTGGTCTAGTGGCTAGCGCACTCGCCTTTCGTGCGAGAATTTCAGGGGTTCGATTCCCGTGAGGGCAAAGTCGGTGTTGACCCACCATCGTGATAAAAAGTGGGAAGCTAGTTAGTTAGTTAGTAGCGCCCTAGGTAGCGAAGATCGGAACTAAACAGCGTGGGAACTGCGGCGTGCTTACCATACTCCACCCTATTCAAACGCTGTCTGGCAAGCCTTTGGTCCTTCATGGGCTGTCGCGCCATAGGGTTTTTTATTATTTTTTTTTTTTAGGGTTTTCATTATTTACAAGGAAGTTCCTCTATTATTTCAAGAATTATGTATTGTAAACAGCAAGCCTCATATTATTTTTTTTATTTGATGTGTATATAATATTTTTCATATAAACCCAACTATTGTTAGTTATTGTAAACAAACTTAAAAAACTATAAAGATTTGTATTGTATTTTACTAAACGCATATCCAGGCTTATCACTTTTATTTGAAATATTTTTCAATAATTTTATTGTTGTAGCTCAGGGAAAGTTTGACAGTCCCATACATTTCTATAACTTATAATAGTACGGTCCATTGAAAAGCTTTGCTGGAATTTCAAGTTTAATGAAAGAAAAAAAAACTTTGAATTACAAGTGCAACTTTATTAAATAAATTTCTGAGGTTTTACAAGATTTTCTCAAAAAACGACTCGAAAAATTTTTTTTCTTAAACTTCGTACGTTGTCTACACATACATATAAATGCTTAACACTTTTATTTGAAACGTTCCCAAAGGAAATGATTTATTTTTGGGAGTGTTTTTAGAGAAAGCAACGACTTTAAGCTTTCCTCTAAAATACCGTTAATAATAAAAGCTCCAGTTTATAGAATAGACTTTTTTTAAGTTAACTAGGGTTTTTCTAGAAAAAGAGTGCCAACATTTTCTTGAACTTGAATTTTTCTTTAACTACATATTTATAAATCTGTGTCTTTTATTTGAAACATTTTCAGAAAAATATTGATTTTGGGGTGGGGAGGTGGGGATTTCTTTCCCGGGGAATCATTAAATTAGATTTCAAAACGTAATGAAGATTTGACCTAGGCGCAGTTTTCTGGACTATAATATAACAACATTTAAATACTACCTGCCATGAAAGCTAACCAACATAAATCCCCTACCAATATACATTTATATTTGGCCAACTAAACTCCAAGTTTAAATACAGTTTATTAATTTTATAATAAATGTATTAACTGCAGTAAGTAAAAGTCGTTTAAGTGTTTCCTACAAGATTTTTACTTTCTCTTACTCCTAGTTAGTTTCTCTTACTCCTAGTAACCGTAGAAAGTTGAAACTTGATATTCCGTATAGATATCACATGGCATCTGGACAGTACGTTATCTATCAAAATTCCTGAACCGGAAGTACCACTTTACTAGTAATTTTTTTTTTTTTTTTTTTTTTTTTTTTTTTTTTTTTTTTTTTACTTTTTTGCGTTTTTCTCAAAAATGGCCCTTACGATTTTTTTCAAACTTGTTATATAAACTACACATACAAAGAGCTACAACATTTATTTGAAACATTTCTTTGGGAAAATTCATTTAAGGGCATTTATAGGGAAAGGGTGGGGTTAGGTTTTTTTTCATCTAAAGTGCTATTTCAGTTTATTAGACAATTCTGTCATCTAAATAATATTAATTAGAATTAAATATGTTGTTGAAATACTGAGTTTGAAAAAAATCGAATAACCGGAAGTGCGTTTTACTTTACCACTTTACTAAATGATTTTTTTTTTTCCATTTTTTCGGGATTTTCGCAAAAATAGTTTCGACAATTTTCTTGAAACTTCATATATAAACTAAACATACAAAGATCTACAACATTTATTTAGAACATTTCTCTGGAAAAATTCATTTAAGGGCACTTTTATGGGAGGGGTGGGGTTATGCTTTCCTCTAAAATGCTATCATAGTTGATTATACAATTCTATCATTCAAACAAAATTAATTAGAAATAAATAGATGGCCAAAATTTCGATTTTCAAGAAAAATTAATAAACCGATAGTGCACTTTCACTCAACAGTTTCTTTCAGTTTTCGACGAATTTCATTCAATTTTTGTACACAAACTATAAAATTTGTCAATTATAATTTTGAGAACTGCAGTAAAGTTGTGTGAATGTTTCACACCAGATTTTTTTTTTTTTAATAAATGGACCCTTATGCCCTATGCTTACATAATCTTTTGCCAATCAGTTTAGGGCATTTTAAATGGTTAAAATAAAATTTCAAAGAAATATCACTTATACTGAAATGCATTTAGTTAAATAATAAAATATAAGATACAGTAGATACTTATGTGCTTCTTTTTTAACATAACATTAATTTAATAATATAATACAGGAAATGATTTTAAAAAAAGTAGAAAAAAAATCTATAATCTAATTACTTTGAATACTGTGGCAACTTGTTGGAAATGGATTTTAAATTTTGAAGTATTTACATATACTTAGAAAAAAAAAAACATCACTGGAGAACAAACCCTTTAAGCAAATATTCCCTGAGTTTTAAAATAATATGAACACTTAATATATTGCCTAAATACAAATTACCTACACTTTAAAAATCATAAATAAGTAGGATATTCTATGAACTGAACAGTATCAAAATTATAAGAGAAATGCCAAAAAAAATATCTGTTAAAAACAATGCAGAAAAATATCTTTTAATTTGTTTTGGTGACAATAGATGGCAGCTAATACTGTTATGAAATATTATGTATAATTTATTTGAGATAGAAATATAAAGATTTGATTTAATGATTAATGGAAATAAAGATAATGAGTTTATTTTGATAAGAGAGTTGGTTAAGATTCTCTTGATCTAAACGATAATTAACAAAAATATATTTTTATTTCTATATGTTTTGGAGATTTCTTGAGCATGAAAAAATAATCTAGTGTGTAACGGTTACCACAAGTTTCTCTAATTGCAATTTTTACTAGGTTGTTACTAATGTTTTAGTCCATAAAATCAGTTTAATTTAAATGTAAATATAAAAATGGTTTCAGCGACATTTTCCGTGGTACATTTTGTGGTCATCGACCGGTTTCGGGCGTTCGCCCATCTTCAGGATGCGTTTATCAGACAGTAGGATGCCTAAATACTAATTACCTATACTTCAGAAATCATAAATAATAAAAGTGTGTAAACAAAATTTGCTCAGTGCAAGTCTGTGTTGTCACACTGTCTTGAATAACGCAAACTGAAGATGGGCGAACGCCCGAAACCGGTCGATGACCACAAAATGAAGCAGGCTACCACGGAAAATGTCTCTGATGCTTTCCAGCTCTGCGGAACCAATCACCACAATATAAAAATGGTTACTTGAATCTTATCCTCCAAAAAATAAACTTTCATTTTTCTATCATTTTCATCCATCATTCTGGAAGCATTTCTATTTGGTGACAGCATCAGTCTTTTGGTTTTGAGGTGAAAAACTTTTGGCATCCTAATCTCGCATTACTTCATAACTTTCAAAGTCCTGTCCTTTGAGAAAATGATTTATAGACCTAAAAAACGTTTTGATGATGGTGCTGCAATATCCAGGTTATTGGCAAGGAGAGGCACAAAAATGCTTACTCCTTCCAACTCTGCTAAGTTTACTACTTGTGAGTCAGACGCGCTATCAAGTTGGATAATAAGTAAAAAAATCTAGTGTGAAACACTCACACAACTTTCACTAACTCCAGTTCTCAAAATTATAATTGACAAATTTTATAGTTTGTGTACCAAATTTAATGAAATTCGTCGAAAACTGAAAATAAACTGTTCAGTAAAAGCGCCCTTCCGGTTTACTAAATTCCTTGAAACTCGGAATTTTAGCCATCTATTTATTTCTAATTAATTTTGTTACAATGATAGAATTGTATAATAAACTATGATACCACTTTAGAAAAATGTAACCCCACCCCTCCCCTAAAAGTGCCCTTAAATGCATTTTCTCCAGAGAAATGTTTTAAATAAAAGTTGTAGATATTGTATGTTTAGTTTATATACGAAGTTTCAATAAAATCGTCAGAGCCATTTTTGAGAAAATTCCGAAAAACTGAAAAAACTTATTTAGTAAAGTGGTAATGTAAATGCACTTTCGGTTATCCGATTTTTTCAAACTCGGAAGTTTCTACACACATCAATTCTAATGAACATTATTTAGATGATTTAGTTGTTTAATAAAACTGAAATGAGCACTTTACTGAAACCCTAACCCCCCACCAATCCCCCCTAACGCCTAAAATGAATGTTCACCGGAGAACATGTTTTAAAATAAACGTTGTAGCTGTTTGTATGTGTAGTTGATATACAAAGTTTGAAGAAAATCGTTGGAGCTATTTTTGAGAAAATCGTAAAAACGTAAAAAAAAACAACTAGTAACGTCGTACTTCCGGTTGAGGAATTTTGACAGGTGACCCACTGTCGGATCCCATGGTGATAATTAAACGGAATATCAAGTTTGAACTTTCTACGATTTTTAGTTTTTGAGCTATGCTGTTCACATACACACCCACAGACACAAGACTATTTACTAAAAACAACTTTTTTGGACTCAGGGGACCTCAAAACGGATATTTCCTGAGAAAAATCAATATTGAAAATTTGACACGATTACAATACTTCCTCTTACTAGGAGTAAGAGAAAGTAAAAAAGGGGTGATACAAAATGAAACTTGAGTTTTTGGTAAGTCTCTTATATTTCTTAGTGGTCGCAAATGACTATGAATTCCCTTCGAACCGAACGAGTTTCAGAATTCATTTCATTTTTACTTTCTCTTACTCCAAGAGGAAGTAGTGTAATCGTATCAAATTTTCGATATAGAGTGTTCACCGTAAATATCCCCTGAGTCCAAGAAATATTTTTTTTATCAAATGGTCTGCGTCTATTGTGTATGTGATCAGCATAGCACAAAAACGAAAAACCATAGAAAGTTGAAACTTGATAATAATAATAATAATAATAATAATAATAATAATAATAATAATGCCTTATTTCATAATGACAAAATAAATACCAAAATACATTCTTGACACTCTACGGCATTGTAAAACCGTCTGCCGGAAGTTGATAATGAGGAAGAAAAAGAAAACAATAACTAAATAAAAAAAAAAGAAGAGAGATAGAGAGAAAGTATTAATAATAATGACATGAAATACTTGACAAACAAAACTGATAATCGCTCAAAGATGATCACAAAATGAATAATTTATGAAAATACCTATATTATTTTATAATCATTCAAATGTACATAGCTAATGATTGTGATTAAAAATAAAAATTACAGAATGAAGATAAAAATTATCTAACACAACAATAGAAACCCGGCCACTCTTATTACTTAATTAAATAAAATTGAAACTTTAATTGACATTACATAAGAAAAAAATCTGGTGTGAAACACTCACACAACTTTCTCTTACTCCTGTTCTCACAGTTATAATTAGCAAATGTATAGTTTGTGTACCAAATATAACGAAATTCGTCGAAAACTGATAGAACTGTTCAGTAAAAGCGCACTTCCGGTTTACTAATGTTCTTGAAACTTGGAATTGTGGCCTCTATTTATTTCTAATCAATTTTATTTGGATGATAGAATTGTATAATCAACTATGATACCACTTTAGAGGAAGCTGTATCCCACCCCTCCCCTAAAAGTGCCATTAAATGAATTTTCCTAGAAAAATGTTTTAAATAAAAGTTGTGGCTCTTTGTATGTGTAGTTGATATACCAAGTTTAAAGAAAATCGTCGGAGCCATGTTTGAGAAAATCGGGAAAAAGTGGAAAAATCATTTAATAAAGTGGTAAAGTAAACGCACTTCCGGTCATCCGATTTTTATCAAACTCGGAATTTCAACAACATATTTAATTCTCATTAACATTATTTAGATGATAGAATTGTTTAATAAACTGAAATATCACTTTAGATGAAAACCTAACCCCACCCTTCGCCCATAACTCCCCTTAAATGAATTTTCCCAGAGAAATGTTTCAAATAAAAGTTGTAGCTCTTTGTATGTGTAGTTGATATACAAGTTTAAAGAAAATCGTTGTAGCCATTTTTGAGAAAATCGCAAAAAAGTAAAAAAAACAACAAGTAAAGTGGTACTTCCGGTTGAGGAATTTTGACAGATGACCCACTGTCAGATGCCATGGTGAAACCTAAACGGAATATCAAGTTTCAACTTTCTACGGTTTTTCGTTTTTGAGCTATTCTGTTCACATACACACACACACACACACACAAACCATTTGCTAAAAACCACTTTTTGGGACTCAGGGGACCTCAAAACGGATATTTCCGGTGAAAAGTCGACATCGATAATTTGACACAATTACAATACTTCCTCTTACTAAAAGTAAGAGAAAGTAATACAAAAAATAATTTAAAAAATTTGCCGTTTGGGTGCGTTGCAACCTTTACTTCACAGATTGCAGTGAGCCTGACAATGATGTCATCACGTCAAAGTCCTTTAATTCCATATAATATAAATAAGTATTGTTAAATAAACACAACCGTATATTAATTTAATAACAATAAATAGGAAAGTAAAATAGAGATTTCACATGTTACATATTATATACTCGTATATTATGACAATAGTAGCTAATTAGAGTTGTGAGAATTAGAAAAGAATAAGAAAGTCATGTGAATGTACGTATTCCTATTGGATTTTCTTTTTTATCTAATAAGACACGTAAGATGAAAATAAGTATGTAATAATGGCCAAATTACGAACGTTACAACAGAATAAAAATTCTAATATGGCCATTTTTATTAAGAAAACTTTTCCTTTATCTCTCCTCAAATTATATCATTATGAATTAAATTGGATTAGTACATGACAACAAATAATAGTGACACTATTAACTTTCACAATAATCATGTTATCACATCAATAAGAAATAATTTTATAATCTAAGTTTATCAAGATAAACAAAATCTGGTGTCAGAATACACTCACACACACACACACACACACACACGACTTTCTCTTACTCCTGTTTGTATAATTATGTATAAATGACAAACTTTCTCATAATTAAATGTTTGACATATTGGTCCTAACCTAGAATTAGAATGATACCGGGGATGGGGGGACTCAAACCCAGGCACTGCAGCCTGCCCATGAGGCTTATTGTGCCAACCCCCATCCTCTTAATGTCTAGTAGAGGAATCCTCCCCTTATCATGAAGTCCCAGACCTTCATGAGGACCACCAGTCCTTGAAGTACGATTTTCTCCGGTCTCAACGTGCCGAAAATTTCGTACTACACTCTGCCGATTGCGACTTCAGGGTAAAAATTTTCCTGTTTGTAGTTTTTAAGAAATACAATTTAACTTGTGATATACCATCACCAAGTGTTGCTACTATAGTGGGTTCAGATGTCTTGGTGAGGGTTATGATGCGATGAATAGTTGGAAGTTAGTTAGAGATTTTTAGAGAGTTGTTACTCGGAATATGAATTACTAATTTACGAAAATAGATATATATGTATATTTTAACAATAATTTAAACGTTTGAAAAGATAAACTACAATTAATTTAAGATGATTTAAATTGTAACTAGAATGCACAACTATAATGATGATAAATAAATACATGTTTAAATTCTTAGATTCGGGACGCGCTCTGATGTGTGAATTATGTCACTGGTAGAATCTTGATGTTACGCTGATAAAATACTGAAGAATAATCCTCCCCACTTCCTGTAGAGGAATATTGTCATCACTCACACATTGACAAGTCTGTAATTACGGGTCACACTAAAACATCTCTTGCCGTGTGTTGACCCTACGTCTTGAATAGGTCTGGCAACAGGTGTTGGCGGTTATCAAAAGACTGTAGCCAGGTGGTCGGTCTTTTGAGTATTTGTTTATTGCTGTGTGTTGACCCTAGGTCTTGAATAGGTCGGCGAGCAGGTGTGGCAACAGGTGATGGTAGTTATCAAAGGACTGTAGCCAGGTGGTCGGTCTTTTGAGTGATTTGTTGATTTTTGTATATTAGCCAGGCGGCTTCTGTGTACTGACCGTATAATGACCCTTTTGAAGCAGTGTATCTTTGGCGGTTGTCCTTGGCGGTCCCTTTGACCGTGCACTGACCACGGCTCTTGTATTGAATAATAGCGTCTGGCTGGCACCACTAGTTATAACTTTTATATCTATTTTCCTTCTGTTATCACTCCTTCTTGTTATCACATTACACTACCATCACTTGGTGGTGGTAAGTCACAAATTAAACATTGTAGTTTTTAAGAAATACAAACAGGAAATGCATACGAAGAACTCACTGTGCGGGTGATAGTGGAAAGCATTCTCACATACGGTAGGAAGAGCTGGACCCTTACCGAAGGTCTCAGAAAACGAATAAATACAATTGAGATAGACGGTCTGAGACGCAGTTTGAGTGTTTCTTTTCTCCGAGCGGATATGGAAGCACAGGAGACTGTAATTGTCTGATTAGATATGCGGTCTCTATAATGGTACGGTTATGTTCAGCGAATGTGGGAGGAAAGTGTTTTTCAGAAACCCCAAAGAAAGTGTTTTTGTGGTCCCCTCTTGGAACAAGAAAAAGAGGGCGCTCTAGAATGATTTGGAATGGACGCATCATGGTTCGAACAATGGGTGCTCGCGGCCTGACGGAGGAAGACTGGGAAGAACACCTCACATGGTTTTTGGGGATCAAGGGTAACCACGGGAACCGTGGAAATACCAAAAAAGTTAAAAATAAAAAAAAAACAGGAAAATTTTTACCCTGAAGAAGGCAATAAACTTGCCGAAACGTCGGTGAAAATTGGAAAAGAGTTTTAAAAAAATCTGGTGTGAAACACTCACACAACTTTCTCACCAAATTTGATGAAATTCATCGAAAACTGAAGAAAAATGTTCAGTAAAAGCGCATTTCCGGTTTACTAATATTCTTAAAACGTGGAATTTTAGCCATCTATTTATTTGTAATTTATTTTGTTCGGATGGTAGAATTGTATAATCGACTATGATAGCACTTTAGAGAAAAAACATAACCCTACTCCTCCCCCAAATGTGCCCTTAAATGAATTTTTCCAGAGAAATGTTTTAAATAAAACTTGTAGATCTTTATATGTTTAGTTGATATAACAAGTTTGAAGAAAATCGTCGAAGCCATTTTCGAGAAAAGCGCAAGAAAGTAAAAAAAAAAAAAAAACAACACCAGAAACTGAAAAATACATTTCAGCAAAAAAACACACATCCGGTCATCCAATTTTTTCCATACTCGGAATTTCAGCAACATATTTAATAATAATTAATATTACTTAGATGACAGAATATGACACAATAAGCCTCTGTTGGCTGACGTGCCGGGGTATAAGCCCACCCGTGATAGATGACAGAATTATACAATAAACGGAAATAGTACTTTTGATGAAAGCCTAAGCCCACCCCTCCCACAAAGGTGCCCATAAATGGAGTTTCCCGGAGAAATATTTCAAATAAAAGTTATAGCTCTTTGTACGTGCAAGTTAAAGAAAATCGTCAAGACTTATTTTTAAGAAAATCGCAAAAAAAGTAAAAAAAAAAACAACTAGTAAAGTGGTACTTCCGGTTGAGAAATTATGACAGATCATGTAGTCAGATCCCATGGTAATACGTAAACGAATATCAAGTTTCGACTTTCTACGGTTTTTCGATTTCGAGCTATACCGGTTCACATACATACACACAGACCACTTGCTAAAAACCACTTTTTTTGTACTCAGGGGACCTTAAAAACGGATATTTCCGGTGAAAACTTGATATCGAAAGTTTGAAACGATTACAATACTTCCTCTTACTAAGGAGTAAGAGAAAGTAAAAATTTTTTCGCTATTCGCGTATTATATTTTGAAATATATTACCGGTGATAATTCAATTTTAAAAAATTTAACAACATCTGCTTTATAAAACACTAAGAGAAAGTAAGAGCCACCGTCATAAGGTTGAACACTCACCAATGAATATCTAATTAAAATCAATAATTTTATCAGCAAATACAATAATAATAATAAAGAAAAAAAATCATTAAAATAAAAATCTGATATGAAACACTCACACAACTTTCTCTTACTCCAGTTCTCAAAATTATAATTGACAAATTTTATTGTTTGTGTATCAAATTAATTGAAATACGACGAAAACTGGAAAAACTATTCGGTGAAAGTGCACTTCCGGTTAATTACTTTCCATGAACCACATGAATTTTGGCCATCCATTTATTTCTAATTAATTCTGATGGGATGATAGAATTGTATAATCAACTATGATAGCATTTTAGAGAACAAACATAACCCCACACCTCCCCTGAAAGTGCCATTAAATGGATTTTCCTAGAGAAATGTTTTAAATAAAAATTGTAGCTCTTTGCATATGTAGTTGATAACAAGTTTAAAGAAAACATCGTCGGAGCCATGTTTGAGATAATCATGAAAAAGTGGAAAAATTCATTTAGTAAAGTGGTAAAGTAAACGCACTTCCGGTCATCCGATTTTTATGAAACTCGGAATTTCAACAACATATTTAATTCTAATTAACATTATTTAGACGATAAAAATTGAGCTATACTGTTCACATACATACATACACACACGCACATACACACAGACCGTTTGCTAAAAAAAAAACAAAAAAAAAAACACTTTTTTGGACTCACTGGACCTTTAAAACGGATATTTCCGGTGAAAATTCGATATCGAAAATTTCACACGAATACCATACTTACTAAGGAGTAAGAGAAAGTAAAAATATCTAAATAATAATGTTTTAAATAATATTTGAACTCTTAACATAATATATACAAAACATAAAACGTGTCTGAAATAATCAATTAATAATTATGTACGTAATCATAGCCCCCATTCACTTTACGACTAACTCTGTACCAACTCTGAATCGTTATTATTCAT
Organism: Triatoma infestans; assembly: GCA_011037195.1. Taxonomy (NCBI): domain Eukaryota; kingdom Metazoa; phylum Arthropoda; class Insecta; order Hemiptera; family Reduviidae; genus Triatoma; species Triatoma infestans. The sequence continues at coordinate 24,803 of JAAEAF010002852.1, read as the reverse complement.
TGATTTTTATGTCAGTTAAATCTAATTTTAATAATTAAATTATTGATAATAAAAGATATAGACACGATAATTTTGTTTCCGACGAATTTATTGTTTTTTGTTTTTTTTAGGCCGGAAAATGGCCTAATATTGTTGTTGGCGTTATGCTTGAAAGAATTTTCTTGGAGATTTTTATCAGTTACCGCTTGTTTGGTTACATTGCAGCTTGGTAACATTCCAAAATAAATTTTTCGTTTGTAAGCTATTGTAGTACACACATACAGACAGACCATTTACTAAAAAGAAAACATTTTTTTTCAGACTTAACTAAGCGATAAGAGAAAGTAAAAATATAAAATAGTACTATTTGAATGTTTTAAATATTATGACCATGCAAATTCTAGACTATAATATTGCCGGAAGTTTAAAAAACTTAACTCTAGTGTTGTTAGATCAAGAGAAAGTGTCTAGAGAATTACGTTTAAAGAGAAAGTGAAATGTCAAGTTCATGGCAATTTTATAAATAAATTTATACTTAGTTATATTTAGACAAAAAGAAAAAAAAAAACAGATATATTTATGTAATTGTTTAAACTTTCATATTTAAATTATATATTATATTTAATTGTGAGGTCCAAGGTCCTATGATGAATATAAAACTGGACTATTTAATCATGATTTGTTTTCTTATCTCCGCTAATATTTTACAGTCTGTTTATTGATATATAATACGATAAGTAAATAGGATGAGATGAGATGAGATAGCTTGATGTGAAGAGCAGGAGGAGTATAACTACCCCAACGGGATGCCATAGTTATCAATCAATTCCAAAGGAACTCTCGGGTGCGATTGGCGATTCAAACCGCGAACTGTATTGTAAGGGATAGTAGCAGAGGCTGGAGACGGTACAAATGGATTAAAGCAATGAGAGAAAGCGGTATAGTATTTGATATATTTTGTCGAGGGCAAGTTGTTCGTAAGGCATGGAGAGTAAAATTTGTGACATAGTAGCGGGCGTTAACTTGTCGAAGTAGTTTGGATTTGGTATGTCTGTATAGTTCATATGTTTGTAAGTTTCGCTGAACCTCATAGATCTAGTCCATGAGTCCACATATTTAGGTTTAAGAATCATAATATATATGTTTTTTTTTTCAATTCTGTGGATAATCCAAGAAGTCTGTAAAGAAGTTTGGAACGCTTTAGTTATTGGTTGTCTTTTAAGTCTTGTGTATAGATTCCAAGTGTGTGGTTTGTCTATAAAGAGCCCAAGGTAGGGCATCAGGACTCTGAAAGGAAGAGGATTATTATTGAAGAAGACAGGAGGACAGGAGCCCCGTCGGAATCTCATGGATTTTTAAAGCTCATACTCGTACAAGGGGAATAAATATTTTGAATCCCCTGAGAACAAAAAAAATATTTCAAATATTCTGGATGTATGTGCGCGTTTGTTGTCTTTGGCATTGACATGTTATCATTCAGCCATTAATGCTGAACTGACTAATTTGTTACTCCCTCATTCTTTCCACGACACTAACCACTATATTCGTACAAATTAATACAAACACGCCAATAAATACATTCGCACAATTAGCTCTAAATATCTAACGCCACCTCATTCATACTAACTACCAGACCAACATTCATACGGTGAGCTGGAATACTCGATATTCCTCGCAACCCTATATACTTAATAATATATATTAATAATAATAAAATACTTTATTCACAAAAAACAATCAAATATACAACTGCTTATAAATAAAAGTACGTTGGATAAGTATCCGTCAATTTTCAGCATCAAAAATAAACATTAAAAAAAAAAAATAAGTAAAATTAAAATAAAGTAAAAGAAATTAATTTCTTATTTGATTTCGATATAAATATATCAGAATAGGAAATGGAAACAATGATATAATTATACCAGAATGAGTAATATATAAATTTCATGTACACTATAATACAACAAAGATATATTCAAGATATTTTTACAAATGGGATGGATACATTTATAAATGTATACAATATTGCAACCAATCCCGTAATACTTTAAACCTACACACATTCATTCACCTGAATACACACACACACACACACACACACTTCTATTAACGACAATCATATTATATTAATTCAATTAACACATCAGTATTATAAGAAAATACAATTTCTTCTTAAACAAAATTGCTCCATAAAGGTAAGTCCATAAGGTCTCACACAAAGATTTCAGTTTTCGAAGACGGAATCTGAAAACGAAAGTGCAACTTTTTATTTTATATTTTTTTTTTTTTTTGTACTTTTTCTTACTCCAAGTATTACGATCGAGACTAAATTTTCGAAATTGAGCTTTTACCGGAACTACTTGTTTTTTGGGTCCTCCTGATATGAAAAAATGTTTTTTTTTTTAAAGTGGTGTGTGTTAACAGAATAACTCAAAAACGAAAAAGTCGCAGGAAGTTACAAACTTGGTATTCCATTTAGATACTACCAACATATCCAGACACAAAGATTTCCGGCCAAATCCATTGGGCGGAAGTGCGATTTTACTGAATGATTTTTTTTTGTTTTCTTTTTCATTTTTTCGTGAATTTCTCCGAAAAAGGGTTCTAACGAATTTCCTTAAACTTCGTATACTATTTGCAGATATAAATACCTATCTATAATAGGTTTAAGAAGGAGAGAAGTTTAGGTTGGATAGATAAATAAACTAGAAGTAAAGCCGAACACTGTATAATAGAAAAGTAGCGCAAACTGCCTGAACTTTACTAATATATAATATAAAAATAATAATGGTAGTGAGAGGCAAAGAGAAAGGTTGATGACGCGTTGTGACTGCTGTATGAACTCTGCTGCATGACTGTCGGTAGACCTCCCTCCTATGGCTGACATAGCTGTATTTAAACAGGTTCTCCCACTCTAGTCTGGCCTAAACTAGAGAGTGATCCTGCCCTCCTCTCTCTCTGCTTTAGATCCCCTTCTTCAGAGATCCTATTACATATCACTTTTATTTGAAACATTTTTTCCGCAAAATTAATTTATTTATTTATTAATTTTTTGGAGGCCCTGGTGTCGCATAGTAGATTTTATGCTTTCCTTTAAAGCTCCATTTCTGAATAATATACGGTTTTATCGCCTACATAATATTAATACATATTACAAGCATTGATACGAATTCCATTACAGAATAACATTTTTTTTTAGAATTTATTCGAAAACAAAGTAATTTTCTTTAAAGTTGGAATGCTTGTGCATTAGAAACATAGCATAGCACAAAAAGAGAAAAATCGCGGAACGTTTATACTTGGCATTATATTTGGGGTGTCACCATGAAACCTGGCAGAAATTTACCTGCCAAAATCCCTCAAGTACTCACTTTTACTCATTGAATTTTTCAGTTTTTTTTTTTTTTGTGTGTGTGGTTTTCTCAGAAACGGCTTTAACTAATTTTTTTTTTTTTTTTAACTTTATATATTAACTAAACATACAAAAAAGTTTGAACTTTTATTTGAAACATTTCACCGAAAATATGGATTTAAGATGGTTTTTGAGAGATTGAAGGGGGTTATGTTTTCTTCCTAAGCGCTATATTTAGTTTATTATATAATTGTATCATCTAAATAAGACTGACTTTTTTGTTTGCGGTTTATAAAGATCTAGAGGGACCTTGAATAACGCAGGCTGCGGTCTTTCCTTAGAGATAAATATAATGAAACTTACATAATAATAATTTTTATTAACAATTATTAACAATTATTATTAATAAAAAATTTAATAACAATAAACATTTCAAAATTGTGTATAGTAAAATATCTTTTAAAAAGAATTAAGATTTATTTTCTATTCAAAATTTATTGAGGTCTAAATTGTTAATGCAATTATTGTAATTACAGAACGTAAGAAATTAGTTACTTTATTTTCTGTGCTAACTCACACTACCAACTAATTGAATTTCCTTGAAACTGCTGGTATAGAACTCACTATCACACGCAAATATTTCTTCCTGTTAATCTATATTTCAAGGCTAATGAAACACTTAAACTACTTTTTCTAAGTCTATTTATACGTATATAAAATGGCAAATTTTACATATTTGTGCGTAACATAAATATAGAGGTAGGTTAAGTAACTAACCACTACAAATCTTGACAGATAGAAAGGTTAGATTTAAACAATATGGCCCCGGTAGAGCGCGCCAACAACACAAACATATGGTATATAACATAGAAATTTAATGTCACACCAATTCTGTACAACCAGGGGAATTGAAATCAATAATTATTTATATTTTGTAAAAAAAAAAAAAATACGGTGTGGAACACACACAAAACTTTCTCTTACTCCAGTACCCAAAATTATAATTGACAAATTTTATAGTTTGTGTATAAAATTTAATGAAATTCGTAGAAAACTGAAAAAACTGTTCAGTAAAAGCGCACTTCCGGTTTACTAATTTTATTGAAACTAGGAATTTTGGCCTTCTATTTATTTTTAATTAATTTAGTATGGATGATAGAATTGTATAATCAACTATAACCCTAAGAAAAACATAACCCCACCCCGCTCCCTAAAAGTGCCCTTAAATGAATTTTCCCAGAGAAATATTTTAATTAAAAGTTGTAGATCTTTGTATGTTTAGTTTACATAGGAAGTTTCAAGAAAATCGTCTGAACTATTATTGAGAAAATCGCGAAAAAGTGAAAAAAATCATTTAGTAAAGTGGTAAAGTAAACGCACTTCCGGTTATTCGATTTTTTTTCAAACTCGGAATTTCAACAACATATCCAATTCTAATTAACATTATTTAGATGACAGAATTGTCTAATAAACTGAAATAGCACTTTAAATGAAAACCTAACCCCACCCCTCCCCGATAAGTGCCCTTAAATAAATTTTCCCAGAGAAATGTTTCAAATAAAAGTTGTAGCTCTTTGTATGTGTAGTTGATATACCAAGTTTGAAGAAAATCGTCGGAACCATTTTTGAGAAAAATCGCAAAAAAGTAAAAAAACCAACTTGTAAAGTAGTACTTCCGGTAGAGGAGTTTTGACAGTTAACATACTGTCAGATCCCATGGTGATACTTTAAACGTAATATCAAGTTTCAACTTCCTACGGTTTTTCATTTTTGAGCTATGCTGTTCACATGCACACACACACACACACACGGACACACACAGCTACACAGACCATTTGCTAAAAATCACTTTTTTGGACTCAAGTGAACTCAATACGGATATTTCCGATGAAAACTCGATATCGAAAATTTGACACGATTACAATACGTAGTAAATAATACTCATATCACGACTTAGATTTTTTTATTCAGCCTCTTTAGAAATCATTTTTTATTTTATTTATATTAAGATTTGACTTTTATTTTCTAGTCAAACTATAAAAAATCATACTATGGGGATAATATTTTTGAAACAAAATAAATCTATCAATAAATAACGGTGATTCCATGAGCGGCAACTATTTTGACTGTTGAAATGATTATATCTTACAACAATAATTTATACATGCTGAGTGTCAAATGATATTATAAACATGCTGACATTTTTGCAGTTGTTACGTTTTTGCCTAATTTTTCTTTGAAAGTTTTAAACAATCAAAAAAAGTGTTGGAAAAATAGAAAATTTAAATGGATAAATACATATGTATGTGCATCAAATATTTATATTTTTAAAATTTTTGGAGGGGAGAAATATTAAACCATATCCTTTCGTTTCTCTAAAAATTAAATACCTATTATTGAAAAATACATAATAATTAATTAACTAAAACTAAATAAAATAAACTTAAGAAGAATTTAATTTCAAAAAAAACAATAAACTGGCTCTAAATGTGTATCAGAGGATAGATTGTATCAGAGGTCATTCACTTTGAATTTTATTGAATATGAATTTATCTTTTTGTTTGTTTACAACCGTATTAATTACAGAAGTCCAATAATAAAACATATCGAATATATCAGGAAAGTTTTCAGAGACTTTATAAAAATCACAGGATAATTCTTATTTCTGAGCAAAACAAAAATTTTTCAAGAGGGTAATTATTAATTTTTGTTATGGAAGGGAACAGCTAAGTGGTTAGCGTACTTGGACTCCCACGTGGAGGACCCGGGGTTCGAGTCCAGCTGTGCTACCCTTAGATTTTTTTCTTCCTAGGAGCAAAGAGCAAATATAGTTGATACACACAAATCATAAACATGAGTGTATTTAAAAAATCATCCTGATTATGGGGAAAAAAACAATATTTGTATTAGTAGTGCAGACTGTTAAAGGAGCTCAACCAGTTTTTTTTTTTTTGTATTTTTCTAAATTCAATATTATTTGGCACGGTTTAACAGTAACGATTGTTTTGCTGTTAATTAGCTTTCTTTTATTTCTAATTATTTGAACTACGTTCGATGATGGGACAGTCGTTGTCTGTAACGAGAGAAAATTTTTCACGAAATTTAACATAAAATTAGTGAATTGTTAAAGTGGGCTTACTAACGCGAATTAATTTTTAGTTTTTAAATATAAAGACTCTTATTTTTCAATACCTGCGTACAACTATCCAAAATCGATTTCTTTTCTGAAAAAAAATGTTTCAACTAATAGTAATTACGTTTACGTTATTAAAATTTTTATTTACGTTTTCGTGAATAATTCCAAAAAAAAAACTCAGAACGTATCTGTAAATTAGCCCCTTCCGATTAATTGATTTTCTTCAAATTTAATATTTTAGCAATGCTTCCAATGTATATTATTAATATTAGATAAGTGATAGAATCATATATTGTATTGAAATGGTACTTTGTAGGGAAGCTTAACATTATTGTCCCCCCCACCACCACCACCACCACCCGTAACCTCCTAAAAAATCAAGTTGCCCGAGAAAATTATTCAAATAAAAGTGATAGGGATACATTCGTATAGATAAGTATCTAATTTGTAAAGATACGAATCAGTGATATTTTCCATGATTACCTGTTTCTTTTTGTGTGTCATCGATCGGTTTTGGGCGTTCGCCCATCGATTCATCAGGATGTTTTTTGTCAAAAAACAGTCTGATAACAAAGACTTGCAAAAGAGCAAATTTAGTTGATACACACAAATTGTGTATCAACTGTGTATGTACAAACATATGAGTATTTTAAAAAAACATCCTGATTATAGGGGCAAAAACAATATTTGTACGTATTAGTAGTGCAGACTGTTAAAGGAGCTCGACCAGTTTTTTTTTTTTTTTTTGGTATTTTTGTAAATTTAATATTATTTGGCACGCTTTAAAGTAACGATTGTTTTGCTGTTAATTAACTTTCTTTTATTGGAATTATTTGAACTATTTATTAATTATAACTTCTTCTGCTATTTTTTACTTCCTCTTACTCCTAGTAAGAGGAAGTATTGTAATCGTGTCAAATTTTCGATATCAAGTTTTCACCGGAAATATCGTTTTGAGCTCCCCTGAATCCAAAAAAGTGGCTTTTAGCAAATGGTCTGTGTGTATGTGAACAGCATAGCTCAAAAACGAAAAACCGTAGAAAGTTGAAACTTGATATTTCGTCTAGGTATCAGCATGGCATCTGACAGTGGGCCATCTGTCAAAATTCCTCAACCGGAAGTATCACTTTACTTACTGGTTTTTTTACTTTTTTGCGATTTTCTCCAAAATGGCTCCGACGATTTTCTTTAAACTTGGTATATTAACTACTCATACAAAGAGCTACAACTTTTATTTAAAACATTTCTCTAGGAAAATTCATTTAATGGCACTTTTAGGGGAGGGAAGGGGTTATGTTTTTCTCTTAAGTGCGATCATACTTGATTATACAATTCTATCATCCAAACAAAATTAATTAGAAATAAATGGATGACCAAAATTCCGAGTTTCAAGGAAATTAGAGAAATCGGAAGTGCGCTTTTACTGAACGGTTTTTTCAGTTTTCGTCGTATTTGAATTAATTTGGTACATAAAGTATAAAATTTGTCAATTATACTTTTGATAACTGGAGTAAGAGAAAGTTGTGTGAGTGTTTCACACCTGATTTTTTTTTTTCAATCAAAACGATTTTTTAACTCAAAATATGTTTTTTTTAACAAATTTCTTATTCACAATATTGTTAGTTACAATTAAATTTCGTTTTCGTCGTTTTGGGGGGGACTTTTGAATGAGCTGAACTAAAATTTATGGATTATATAATACATTCCTCATTTCAGATATTTTACTTATAAATGCTACATGTAAATTATACCTATTTGCAGATTACGTACAAATCATGGCATCTGCAAGCAGTATTTGGTGAAAATAAATGCTGAAACGTCCGCTATATGCGAAGTTTGTGGAGAAAGCGAAGACCTCGAACATATTATTATGTGTTGTTCTTTGTATATAGCAAAAAGACAGGCTATGTTAACAGAGATAAGTCGCCTGCTAATTAACCCTTTCAGCTATAGCACAATGTTAATGAGTAATAACGTGGAAGTATATACAGCAATTTTTAAATATTTGGTTGATATAAACGTTAAAATATAGTTGTTACACATCTTTATTGTATCCCTAGCAAGGGAGGGCTCGCAGGATACCTTTATAGGCCCCGAACCCTTCTGCGGCTTGTCCAGGAGCCTCATCCAAACTTCTATCAAGGGGTGGATAGAAGATCAGCATCTGCGTTGGTGGGAGGGAACACCAGGACAGAGGCAGGCAAAGCTCTTCATTAAAAGACATTTGCCTAAATTTACCAAAGACCTACTGAGCCAAACCCGAAGGGATATAAGGTTAATTGTGGGTCTACTAACAGGGCATTGTAGGCTGAATAGACACATGCACCACCTACAACTTGCGGATAGTGCGGTATGCCGTTTCTGCAAGGTAGAGGAGGAGACCCGGCGCACATCCTTTGTGAGTGCGCCGGCCTGGCGAGGATTAGGTTTCTTCAATTGGGGACGGGCAATCCCGAAGCTGAAAGCTTCATGACGGACCGCTCTCAGCTTTGCTAGGATTGATTAGGAGGGCAAAGCTGGGGGCTGTTCTGTAACTTAAGGGGATCCACAATAGACCTCAATTTGTAGGTCGCAGTGGAATGAGGCTCACCCCCCCCCCCCCCGATTCCGATTCCTATTCTATTCTATTCTATTCTACACATCTTTAATCACCTCCTTCGATTATGAAACTCTGTAAATAAATATCTATTTTATTATAAGTTTTAGGTTAGGTTGAAGGGATGGTAGGATATCGAGTACTCCTCCCAGATATACGTGTGTATAAGGTTACCTATGGGTGTATAAGTTAGCTCATTGCTGTGAATGTATTTATTAGGATGTGTGTATCGATTCGAGGTGTGCGTACAAATTTGCCTGAGTGTGCACAAGTTGTGTATTCTGTACGTGTGTATATATTAGCGAGAATGAGATACGCTAGAGCACATTTGCAAAGGATAAAGTAAAAGGTGTTTATGTTTACCTTGTGGAGGTTTATGCTTTTTATAAGTATTAAATGCGTCCTTAGTACAAGTCAATGGCTATGGCTCGACCAGCTAATGCAAAAAAAAAAAAAAAAATGTGAATTATGCATAAATTTACTTCCTTGATTTTTATATAGAAGTCTCTCTGTTACTCAGTTGCTAATAAATACCGAATCCTATGAATTATTGTTAGTTTAGTCTATTATAAATAAATAAATAAAATAGGATAGTATGGGTAATTAATTATCAGATAAATCTCCATCAAAGTTTAAGTTACACATTCCCACTTGTTGGATGTTTCCATTTTTAAAGGGAACAATATGCCCCCTTTAAAGATCCTGAAACATGTGTTTCCCCACTCAGGTACCAACACCCCTCTTAACCTAGTTAGTTCCTAACAATAACCACTTTTTAAAACCATTGTATCAACTAAATTTGCTCTGAACAAGTCTATGTTATCACACTGTTTTGATAAAAAAAAAAAAAAAAATCCTGATTATGGGCGAACACGTGAAACCAGTCGATGACCGGTTCACGGAAAATGTCTCTGATACTTTCCAGCTCCGCGGTACCAACCACAACCAATAACTATAGTATACGAAGTTTAAAAAGAAAATCGTTGAAGCTGTTTTCAAGAAAATTGCGAAAAACAAATTCAGTAAAGTCGCACTTCCGGTTAATGGATTTTTGGACGAAACTTTCGTGTTTCGGTGTTAGTTCAAAACGGAATACCAAGCTTGTTTCTGCGAATATAATGGGGTGTAAAGAATATATCGGAAAAACAATTGTAAAAGTAGTAATAACATTCTATCCATTCTTCTATGATGACAGTAATTATTAAGAATAATTTTTATAGCATGCATAGCAAAAGGTTAAGGACAATGTATCAGGCAGAGTACATGTTATTCTTTTTATCTAAGATTTACATAATTTATAATATATTTTCATACTTGTTAAATAAACAAATTCCTTTCTCTTACTCCTAGCAAGAGGAAGTATTGTAATCGTGTCAAATTTTCGATATCGAGTTTTCACTGGACATATCCGTTTCGAGGTCCCCTGAGTCCAAAAAAGTGGTTTTTAGCAAATAGTCTGTGTATGTGTGTTGTGTGTGTAAGTGAACAGCATAGCTCAAAAATGAAATACCGTAGAAAGTTGAAACTTGATATTCCTTTTAGGTATCACCATGGGATCTGAAAGTACATTATCTGTCAAAATTCCTCAACCGGAAGTACCACTTTACTAGTTGGTTTTTATACATTTTTGCGATTTTCTCAAAAATGGCTACGACGATTTTCTTTATTCTTTGTATATCAACTGCATATACAAAGAGCTATAACTTTTATTTAAAACATTTCTCCGGAAAAATTCATTTAAGGGCACTTCCGGGGGAGAGGTGGGGTTAGGTTTCCATCTAAAGTGCTATTTCAGTTTATTAGACAATTCTGCCTTCTTAACAATGCTAATTAGAATTAAATATGTTGTTGAAATTCCGAGTTTGAAAAAAAAATCGGATAACCGGAAGTGCGTTTATTTTAACACTTTACTAAATGATTTCCTCACTTTTAAGCGATTTTCTCAAAAATGGCTCAGACGAGTTTCTTGAAACCTCCATATATACAACTAAACATACAAAGATCTACATCTTTTATTTAAAAACATTTCTCTGAGAAATTTCATTTAAGGGCACTTTTAGGGGAGGGGTGGGGTTACAGCTTCCTCTAAATTGCTATTTTAGTTGATTATACAATTCTATCATCCAAATAAACTTAACTGGAAATAATTAAATGGCCTAAATTACGATTTTCAAGAAAATTAGTAAACAGGAAGTGCGTTTTTACTGAACAGTTTTTTGTTAAATTTTCGACGAATTTCGTTAAATTTAGTACACAAACTATAACATTTTTCAATTATAATTTTGAGAACAGGAGTAAGTTGTGTGAGTGTTTTACACCAGATTTTTTTTTATATATTTTAATGCAAAGCTAAATTAATTATACTTTTTTTGCCTGTCAGTTTTTAAAAATAAACAAACAATACTATAAAATCAAACACTGTCGTAAACAATAAATCATATTATCTTAATTAATTAAAAAAAAAAAAAAAAAATCATATGTAAGCAATAATAAATATTGAATGATTAAATTCTCAATTTATTGTGTTTCATTTCATAATAAGTGTTCGTGACGTCATATGGCTTAGCTATCTGCGATTTCATAATAATAATAGGGTATTAAAGTACATATGGAAATATAACAAAGTTGATGTGCTTATAATATTATCAGAATATAATTTATAAATAAAGAGATAGTGGTTAGGTTTTATCTTCACCATAAATGGATTGTCATTTTCCTAATCAAAACAAAATAGATAACAACATTTTTGGATAGATTAAAAATTATCGTGGGACTAATGATCGATCAATGTTATTAACAAAACAGCCGCTAATGATAAGGTTATAATGAAAAAAAAAACCTCTATCGCTGTTCAATAGTTAATCCGATTATACCAATTATTTTCGACATATTATGCGCTAAACATTTCAGATCACTGTCTCCTAGTATTATAGAAAAGATTCTCTTAAACTCCCATTTTATCCCCTTTTTTTCAGTTTTTTTAGCATTTCCCCCAAAATGGTGGAAGGAAAAAAAAAGAATCTGGTGTGAAATCACATGACTTTGCTCTGATATAAATTTGCTCTGTGCAGTTCTATGTTATCACATTTGTTTTGACAAAAAACATCCTGGTGATGGGCGAACGTCCGAAACCGGTCGATGACCACAAAAAAAAAGCAGTCTATTGTAATGACATAGCAATGTCAAGCGGTTCCAGCCAGCCGCTACCTTCACAAAATATAACAAAAAGAAAGAATAATTTATAACTAGTGGCCTCAGCCGGCCGCTGCCTTTTTCAATACAAGGGTATCAAAGACAAGCACCGATAAAAACCCTTTTTTATTGAACAGAAGCCACCTGGCCGATTCAAGGCTACCGGTCTTTGAAAATCACCGATGGGCGACCAAATCTGGCCACTGACCTAAATCACTGGTCACCGACCTAACCAAGGTCGCACGCTACGAGAGATGTCTTAGTGTGAGAATTACTTACACACCTGACAGTGTGTGAGTAATACTAATATAAACTTCGCCCCACTGGAGGAGGGGATCATTCATCATTCATCGATCATTATTAGTACACCAGTAACATCAGTATTATCATTACGATTATTCGCATTACAGTTTCAACGACGAGTACAGCAGCAGTTTCCGCGAGCGCGTCCCTATACAAGGTTAAACTTATAATTAATTTCATAGTTGTGCATATTAGTTTTATTTATTTTAATCATTTTAAATTAGTTGTTGTTTATCTCTTTAAATTATTTATTTATTTCTAATAGTTCATATTAATTGTAGTTACCATTTCGCTCATTCAAATTATTGTAAAAATATAATCTATTTTTGTAAAATCAGTGTTTAGTATTTCGAGTCTAAAATCTATAAACTAACCGCCTATTAAATCCCTCTTCAAGACATCTAACTTCATACCTTAGGAATCACGACAATTGATTCCACTACACTATCATAGAAAATATCTCTGATGCTTTCCAGCTCTACGGAACCAACCACAGCAAAACAATAAATTATAGAAATATAATAGCTTAAAATTTAATCTTCTCTTTAAATAAAGTTGAAGTGAATCAGTTTGTCTGAAACAGCATGACAGGTGAACGACTGTCTGTAATGAATTCAACAAAATTGAATTAAAATCTTCTCAAAAATATTTGCAAAAGCATATATTATATTATTTGATTTCTAAATAATAAATTATTTCGTGACCAGTTCATAAAAATTCTTTTATAGGTTAGGTTTCTCTGGAAACTTGTTTTCGTAAATACAAAATTTTTTCACTTCTACACACACATACACACACATATATATAAAATAGTTGATCTTCATTTTGGACATTACTTCCCACTACTTAATTTTTTATAATATTGTAAGAAAAATATTGCGATCAGGTTGAATTTTAGAAATGTAATTTTTACTGGCTAATCATGTTATTTAAGACCCATTTAATTGAAAAAATTAAGTTTCAGCTTTTTGATATATATTGCAACGCAGCCATTGGTGCCATCTAGGAGAGAAAGGAGGTACCTCAAGTTCTCCTAGTGGCCGCTAGAATGCGCTGGCGGCGCGTTCTAGCTCTTTCCAGAATGTTCCGAGAACCTTCTAAACCCTTCTCCACTAGTATAAGTAGTGGAACAATTGTCAGTTTAGAGAGAGTCTTGTTTCAAAACGGAGTGCGCGTTTGTATATAGTAAATAACCAGTGAAATATGACATTTGTTGGTTTTAAACTGTGTATTAATTATTATTAAGTGCCTCACTGTAATTTATTGCGTTAAACAATAAATTGTGTTGGAGACGTATGATTCACTTTGGAGCTTTTTTTTTCCAGTTTTTCATAGCGTTAAAAAAAATCTGTTTTGAAACACTCACACGACTTTCTCTCGTCTTCGAAAGTAATACAATTTAATAGAGAAATTTTCTTTAAAATTCCTACTACGTTACAATTTTTAGTTAGGCTGGCCATAAAAATGGTGGGAGGGATTTTATTTGTACACTTGAGCGGCCTTATGTGAAACGCTCTCTATGTCAAAACCACAAGAAAGTTTGAGTAAATTTAATTTTAAACTAATTGACCCACTTCCAATAATCAATTTTTTCATAAATGGAATTTTGCCCCGTAATCTTCGTATGTGATGTGGTGGTAGCACCTAAGCGGAATAACCCAGTTTGACGTTCTTGCGGAGTTTTCTTTTTTTATAATATTCTGTTAAAATATATACAGACACATATACACATATATCCAAGATCTGGGGTCCGAGAGAGAGCTCGAAGACCCTAAAGCAATTTTGGCGGTCTGTATATCATATGTTAGAAGTATTTTAGAATATGGTTCACTGGTGTGGAACCCAATATACAAAGAGCGACGTTGGTAGACTAGAATCTATACAAGGGCGATTTGTCAAATATTACATAAGGAAGATCCCCCACGTTAAATTAGACATTGATTCCTTAGAGATTAAGGAGATTGAAGACTGATCTGTTATTCCTTTATAAACTGATCAATATGTAGTGGAATCGTTTTTATGATTCCTGAGGTATGTCTTGAAGAGGGCGGAAGTTAGTGCTCGAATTATTAACACGGAATTTATAAAAATAGACTGTATTTGTACAATAATTTAAACGTGAGTAATGGTAACTATTAACAAGAAATACTTAGAAATAAATAGGAGATAAATAACTAATAATTTAGAATGATTAAAATAAATGAACTAAGATGCACAACTAAGGAAATAAGTATAAATAAAAACTGTATAGGGACGCGGAACTGCTGCTCGTATAATGATCTTGAAGACGTACTGAAGTATAATCATTCCCTCTTCCAATGGGGCGAAGTTTATATATTAGTGTTAGCAACACTCACACCAAGACATCTGTCCTAGTGTGCGACCTTGGTTAGTTCGGTGACCAGTGATTTAGGTCAGTGGCCAGCTTATCGGTGCTTGCTTTGATGTAAAGTAATGACCCTTAGTTTTGTTTGTTTGGCCGCGGCCTTGTCTTGAAGACAGCAGCCGGCTAGGCCACTAGTTATAAATTATTCTTTCTTTTTGTTATGTGTTGTGAAGGTTTGACATTGCTCTCATCTTGCCATGTTATTACAAACAATACAATCGACTGTTCTGAACTTCTGGCTGATATTCCCTTCCATGTATCTCCAATCCACTTAAGACATTCCTATACGTTTTGCAGTTCCTCATCATAGCACAAACCTATTCTTTCACATGAACATTCTGTCAAGAATATGCCGGGAATGGAATTGAACACATCAATAATAATTTGGACTTCTCAGTGAAATTGTCATATTTCAAAACATTATTAAATGAAATTAAACGAAGTTTTGCCTCTTTTTGTAAACAAATTATGTTCTATATATATTTATATTGTTATTGTTTACACCTCTGTTTTATCTATATTGTTGTGTTTTAAATGTTACTGCTTAGACTTACATTATTTATTATAATATACAAATTTAATTCATATTATGACTTCAATTACATGGCATAGGCTGTTTGTTAATAATAATAATAATAATAATAATCTTTATTAATTCTTGTTGAACAGAACAGAAAAAACATTATTTTTTCCAAGAACAATTTGAAGACATACTAACTCATGGTCACACGACCGTCTGAGGAGTTGCCATATGTTTATATCAGAATAATTAAACAATATTGTAAAATAAGAGAATAAGTACAAATAATAAGAATAAGCAGAATGTGAAAATATGTAATATCTTCTTAAAAAATAAATAAAATAAATACCTCACAATCCTAGTAATAACCAAACAGAGTTGAAACTAAACACATTTATACAAAGAAAATAAAGAAAAAACTGATTAAAATAACTTGATAAGAATAAGTCTAAAAATTAAACTGTTTAACTAAAAAATATCTATAATTCCAGGCAGATTTGCAGTAGTTAATTAAACTTAACCAATCCTTGCCGTCAAGGTATTCTAATAGTTCCTCAAGTTTAGAATAACTTTGTCAAAAAACTTTACCCGAAATTCTCTCAAAATGGGGCATCTGGCAATAAAGTGGCGGGACATCCTCATTTTCTCTCAAATAACACAAGGAGCAAATTTTTATTGTTTTATTAAAATCATGATAATTTTAATAAAGTAATTCTCCTCTAACTTTTATGATCCAACTAATCATCGAACTGTCAAGGTTAATATTATTGATATAATTGTAGCTCTTTAGGGATTTATACAGAGTGTGATGTACGCTAAGTAATGCATTATTTTTATAAGTTTCTAATAATTTAACCTTCATTTTATTTAAAATATCATTTATTGTAACCTCCTTTCTAACAGGCTGTCCAACTCAATGTTATTATGTTAAACAAAGATTCCCCCAGTCCTTATAAAAAAAAACAATTTCTTTTTAATAATTTCTTTTATAAAAATATTTGGGTATCTATGCGGTGAGCTCTAAACATTTATGGGCATATGTCAAATTCAATTTTGTCGTATGCAGACACCAGTCTCTAAATAAAAAACGAAATCTGGAGTATTCATATAATATGGCAGGCTGTTTGTTGATGAAATAAATAAATATATTTAATATAGACCATTCGCTAAAAACGTTTTTTTTTGGTACTTAGTGGACCCCAAAAAAACTCAATTTCAAAAATCTGGTACGATCACAATACTTCCGGTTACTAGGAGTAAGAGGAAGTAAAAAAAACCTTGAAATAATCTACAAAAGGTGGGGGGATAATTAGCTCAGAACTTTTAGGTTGACTATGTCAGGCGGAGGAGCAGGAGGAGGACGAGGAAACGGCCTTGCTCCGGTTGTTCGATCAGTCCGTGTTGTAATCATTAAATTGCGCTATGATATCATTGGCACCATTCACCAGAGGAGATGATATAGCAAAAAGAACTGGCTGCGAAATCTCTCAGCCTCTTGAAGATGAGAAGTATATTATACTAGACTTCTAGGTGGGTGGGGCACAATAAGCTTCTACTGGCTGCACTGCCTGGGATCAAGACCCATCCCATCCCATAGATCAATCAAATCTAATCTATATTCATATGGATAAAACATTTTATTTGTTTACTTAATTTGTTTAAAATCGTAATTTCTATATCGTTTAATTCTATTTATTATTATTTAGATGATAAAATTATATAATAAATTGAAATAGCAATCAACAAGAAAACATAATCTCATCCCTTCACCAAAAGCACACTTAAATGATATTTCCCGCTAGAATAAAAAGTTGTAGTCCTACATATGTGTAGTTGAATATATTAAGTTTAAAGTAAATTACAAGTGGTATTTAATCCGTCATAGCATGCATATTCTTTTTATTCCTGACCGGTTTTGGATTTTCATTTATTATCAAAGTAAATTCATCAGGTTCGTGTAAAGAATTCACTTCAACGTAATGTTTCTGTCAGTCACACTTGTTGGTTTGTTGGTTGTATATATACAGGGTGTCCCAAGGTATATGGATAACGACTTTTTCTCGGAAACTAAGATAGCTAGAAAAAAACTAAAAAAATACGTGTCCCCGTAGTTTTTTGTTAGAAAACCAAATTTAATTTGCAAATTTGTTTTGGTGCTTCCAGAAGCGAGATACAGGCACCAACTTATACAGATATTTTAACTTATGAGGCATCAACTTATGAGATATTTTACAAGTTATGAATGAAAATATGATTCTTATAAGAATTTTAAAAATGATATTATAACGGTTTTTTGATTGAATAAGAAGAAAAGTATTATTTTATTATAAATTTACTCCTCATTAATTACAGATCTTGCTCGAACTGGCCTCCACCATTAGAGAGATGGCTCTTTCCTACCAATTGTACCTTACGGCCAAAGAAATACATCTCTAATGGTGGAGATCAGTTCGAGCAAGATCTAAAAATTAATGAGGAGTAAAATTTATAATAAAATAATACCTTTCTTCTTATTCAATCAAAAAACCGTTATATCATTTTGAAATTTCTTATAGGAATCATATTTTCATTCGTAACTTGTAAAATATCGCTCAAAGAAAAAAACCGTTCAAGTACATTTTTCTTACAAAAAATAGAGGAATTTATTTCTTAAATAAAAACCACACCTCCCTATTTGAAAAAATGAAATTGGTGCCTGTATCTCGCTTCTGGAAGCACGAAAACAAATTTGCAAATTAAATTTGGTTTTCTAACAAAAAACTACGGGGGCACGTATTTTTTAGTTTTTTTTCTAGTTATCTTAGTTTCCGAGAAAAAGTCGTTATCAATATACCTTGGGACACCCTTATTATATGTGGGAGGTTATAAGGTTATGTTCTATGTGTTTGTGTTTAATGACAAAATGGAAGTTCAACCTTGCTTGGATTTCACATTTATATTATTTGTACAAGCTTTTAACTTTTAACTGTCCGTATACTTTGCATTGCCTTTCTTCAAACTTATTAGTACAATACTCCTGAAATTTCTTATCCTCCCCCCCCCCCCTTATAAAACTTACGTAATAAAACATTGAGCATGCGTAACAATACTATTAAAATTTAGTTATAAAGTATTCTTCAAAACATGCTATTTACTGGACACTACTTTCTAATGTCTAATCATAATTTATAATAATTCCATTTTGTCAATAAACACACATACACAGTAACATAACCTTAGACCTCCCGCACATATGTATAAATATATATACAACCAACAAACCAACAAGTGAAAGTAACAGAAACATTACGTTGAAGTGAATTCATTACACGAACTTGGTGAATTTGCTCTCTGACAATTGATGAAAATCCGAAACAGGACAGGAACAAAATCGATATGCATGCTACGGTCGATAAAATATACCAGTTGCTTTCCAGCATTGCGGACCCATCCGCATATTGAACAATATCTGTGCATGGATTATCCGTACATGAATTTAATTTAAAAAAAATAACAATTTTATATATATGTATTTTTTTTAAATATTTGCACGATTTCATGTTTACGCATCCTATAAATGTGCACATGTTCGTATTTAGATATTTGTAGCGGATAGTGGGGTGTCCTGGAGTATGAATACATTAGAGAATGAAGCTGAAAGTGGAGAAGAAGAAATATCAATCGCATTATTCACAACACGGCCTGAATTCTGTTGACATTTTGATGGAGTACATCGACCAATGGGAATTCGAGTATAATAACGACATAATAGCTCTTAGAAAAATTCGAACTGATATTTAAAAAAAAATCATTAAAAGATTCCTGCAAAACAACCAAAATCGCAGATTTTCTTAATAATAATGAGCATTAAACATGTTAAAATAATTGTCTGTCTTAGAAATGTTATAATATGTTGTATTTTAGAAATAAATAATTATAGTTGGAGTTATCCATGTTTTTCGATTATTCGTGCCGCTTCTCCCCACCATTAGCCCAGATAATCGGGACTTTACTGTACTTCCATCCATATTTGGTTAATATCAGTTTCTGAAATACATACCCACCTAGTTTTATCTGCCTACTTTTACTTTTTTTTACTTTCTCTTACTCCTAGTAAGAGGAAGTATTGTAATCGTGTCAAATTTTCGATAACGAGTTTTCACCGGAAATATCCGTTTTGAGGTCCCCTGAGTCCAAAAAAAAAAAAATGGTTTTTAGCAAATGGTCTGTGTCTGTGTGTATGTGAAAGCATAGCTCAAAAACGAAAAAACGTAGAAAGTTGAAACTTGATATTCCATTTAGGTATCAGCATGGCATTTGACAGTGGGTCATCTGTCAAAATTCCTCAACCGGAAGTACCACTTTACTTGCTGTTTTTTTTTTTTTTACTTTTTCGCGATTTTCTCAAAAATGGCTTCGACGATATTCTTGAAACACAGTATATATCCTAAACATACAAAGATCTACAACTTTTATTTAAAACATTTCTCTATGAAAATTCATTTAATGGAATTTTTAGGGGAGGGGTGTGGTTATGTTTTTCTCTAAAGTGCTATCATAGTTGATTAAACAATTCTATCATCCAAACAAAATTAATTAGAAATAAGTGGATGGCCAAAATTCAGAGTTCCAAAAAAAAAATTGGTTAACCGGAAGTGCGCTTTTATTGAACGTATTTTTCAGTTTTCGTCGCATTTGAATTAATTTGGTACACAAACTATAAAATTTGTCAATTATAATTTTGAGAACTGGAGTAAGAGAAAGTTGTGTGAGTGTTTCACACCAGATTTTTTGTTTAGTAAAATGTTTAAAATATTATTGAAGTTAATTACTTAGATAAGCAAATTTTTTGCAGCCAGTAATCCACAAATGGATATGTTGTTCTAATACAATCTCTATCTTAACCAGCTTACCGTAACTACTATGAATTGCAGCAGACATATCGTTTGAGATTCACGCCATTTTTTTTTTCTTTTCTTTTTTAAGTAAAGCATTTTAATTGCATAATCTAAAATAAAAACTCTGGTGGGAAACACTGGGACTTCCTGTTTCTTTAAAATTGCAAAGTTACGATGTTTAGTTGTGGTGGCCAGAAAAATAATAGTGGGGATTTTACTTGTAAACATTGAGCGGCCTTATGTGGAGCGGCTCTATATCAAAACTAAATTAAGTTTGTGAAAATTTAATTTTAAACTAACTGACAGACCCCCCACACCCCCAAATACCCCTTCCCATCTAAAATCAAACATTTTAGAAAAATGAAATATTTTGTAGGGCAATGGCCAGAGAAGTTTTGAAAGCAAAATAGAATTCCTTGTTGCTCTACGCTTTTCGGATACCATTCCTTGGTGCCCTTCTTCAGGAGCTGTGTAAAAATTTATTGGAGAAAATACAGTATTTTACAGTATTGTAGTGAAGAAAAAGTGCATAGATTTAAAAAAACAAAAAAAAAATTAAATTGACGAAATATTAACAGAAGAAATTATAAAACAGAAGTGACAGTAAATTAAATAAAAATGATATTAACAATAAGATAATATAAGACAGATAAAGATACGTTTAGGGTAGGAAAGGAGTGATCGTTGAGATTTAAATAAGGAGAGAGTATTTTAGATGAGCTACAAAGATACATCATTCAGCACACGTGAAAAATTTCTTCAGGAGAGGGGATGATGTAATGGGCAAGAGAGAGAACACAAGCCCGACCGAGAGAAAACAGACTCTCTCTGATACTCTCTGACTTAAGCAGGCTAGAGTGGGGAGAACCTGTATATAAGCGAGTGAGAGACCTAAAGATCTATCTATCTATCAGATTCAACCATATACATCGCATCGTGTCATATCTCTACTCCCACCTTTTATAAAAATCATTACAAGTCCAGTGCAGTTTGTGTAAGCTTATAGCTATATTATAACAATGTCTTCATATCTCGTATAAATAATCAAACCCAATGTCTCTCCTCATCAACTCCATTATAAGGGATGTAATGGAATCGTTTAATGTGATTCCTGATGTAGCAGATGTCTTGAAGAGGGCGGAAGTTAGTATAGAGATTTGGAAGTTAGTGCTCGAATTATTAATACGGATTTTATAAAAATAAACTGTATTTGACAATGATTTTAACGTAATAAATGGTAACTAATAAACAACAAAATACTTAGGAATAACTAGAAGATAATAACTAATAAATTAGAATGATATAAATAAATGAACTAAGATGCATAACTAAAGGATAATAAGTTTGAATAAAACTGTATAGGGATGCGTAAACTGCTGCTCGTATATGAAGACGTACTCGTATAATCGTATATGATATTATCCTCCCCTCTTCCAATGGGGCGAGTTTATATATTGGTGTTGGCCACACTCATACCAAGACATCTGTCCTAGTGTGCGACCTTGTGCGACCTTCGTAGTTTGGTGACCGCCGATTTAGGTCAGTGGCCAGCCTTATCGGCGCTTGCTTTTGGTGAAAGGGTATTTACCCTTGGTTTGTTTGTTTGGCTGCGGCCTTCTTTTGAAGTCAGTCAGCTGGCTAGGCCACTAGTTGTAAATTATTCTTCCACTAGTTGTAAATTATTCTTTCTTTGTTGGGTTTGACATTGCTATGACTTCGCCAATGTCAATGACTTTGCCATGTCATCAGGGATAAGACAAATGTTTGCAGTGAGGCGCGTGGTAATTTCAAAGTTGGAAGAACAAATTAATAGCGAGTATCTTTTTTTTTTAGATTTAGAAAAATATTGTTATAAGTTGAAGTTATATGATTTCTTTGTCTTTTTTAAAATTGATAGAATTTGGATGAAGGTGAATTTGTAAGGATTTGGATAGAAGACGTTTTGATGGGGTAAAGGCTTAAAATGGAAGGGTTAATAAAATCGATGGTATGATTGAAAGTCAGAATATGTTTGAAGAGAGCAGTGCTGTCAATTTTTTTTGTTAATAATGTCTAGTTCGTGTTGTCTGAGTCTTTTTTGTAAAAATATTTTTAGAAAAATGTTTCCAAAAAAAGTGACACGTTTGTATCTTCAGCAAACATTCCAAGTTTAATGAAAATCATTGTAACAGTTTTTGAGAAATCCCTCCCCCCCAAAACTCAAAAACCTATTCTGTAAAACCGATTTTCTTCAAATTTGAAATGTTATCAATATTTCTAATGTGTATTAATATTACATAGGTTGCCAGAACCATGCATGAAGTAGTACTTTAAAGGAACGCTAAATGCTACTGATCTCTCAGAATTCCCCCCCTTAAAAATCAATTTTACCCTGAAAAATGTTTTAAAATAAAATTTGATAAATATTAATGTGTACGGATATTATTATTTATTATTATTATTATTATTATGCCGGGTGCCTGATGGCGTGGGACCTAAGCCTATGTGGCTTTTATCCCCCCGGTGGGGGACCATATTATCCCCTTAGTTAATCTCCCCCGAAGGAAGGGATTAGCTCAGTGGTAGCGCGTTGGACTAGCAATGCGGCGGTCCCGGGTTCGAGTCCAGCTGCTGCCTCTGATTTTTTTCTTCCTAGGAGCCTCTTACAGCTCATTATCCGGTGATGGTTGTCTGTGACGAGAGAACAATGTCCGGAGGCCGGCAGTGCACTGAGAAGGCTCCGAAATTTTGGGGTAGCTGTATGGGCCCAGAAGAGCTTTGGATAGCATAGGGCTTGGTCCCATAGACAATAAAAAAAATAATAAATAATCTCCCCCGGTAGCTTATCGGTCAGTCTACAATATCCCAAGATATCCTTAAACTTCAACTCGCCCAGGCAATCCTGCGAGAGTGGTGCCCTCCCAAATAAGCGAAACCTAGTACCAGTGAAACGGGGACACTGACATAAATAGTGATACACCGTTTCCCTGACTCCGTCGTCGCAATTTTGACAAATGGGACTAGACGTACTCCCTATGTTAAACAAGTGACTAGACACCACAGTATGTCCAGTCACTACCCCCACCAAGGTCTTCAGACCTGTTCTACTGAAGGACAGGAGATACTTCGAAATTCTCTACTTATTTACTTTTATAAATCTTTTAGCTTGAAGTCCCCCCTGCATGTCCCCCCCCCAGCATTTCTCCAAGACTCTCATCTCCCAAAGTCTTAACTGTTTGTCACGAAACTTCTTTGTGACGGCAAGGGCTGGTCCAGGACCACAAAATGGTAATGATGATCCCTCCCTAACCAACTGATCCGCCCTCTCATCCCTCTATTCCCGCATGTCCGGATATCCAATAGAGACGCACCTTACCTTCCGAGCCAAAGCATTAAGCTTTCTTCTACATTCATTCTCCCACTAGTTTCAAACTCCACCATGGCTCCACCTCGGACTGAAAGACAGTGGCCAAACCACCCAAGGCCATCGAACTCCCTCTATCCAACTCCTGCAACCATACTCCCGCTTCTGACAGGCCAGTCCCCTCCTGCCTAGAGCCATCTGAATAACAGCGAATAATGCTGTTACACGGCTCCGTTGGCCTCGTGAGGTTGTTATCCCCTAAAATTCAGTAATGTTTTTAACTATTTAGACAGAATTTGAAAAATTATAGTTAATAAGTTGAAAATAGAAAATAATGTAATCATTCTATTCATCAGAAATATGCGATCAATATTGATTTATATTGAAATCAATTTGTAACCAAATTAATTCTTAAATTAAGAAAGCAGAAAGACATTTAAGCATTCTTTCTGCTATTGCTCACAAAGTAATTAGGATTTCAATTAAAATTCAAATTTCAATTAAAAATTTTTTTTTTAATTTTTGGTTCTAGATAAGAAAAGCAAGTTACTAGCTTAAAAGAACTAGATAACTCACTTTAAAAAAAAAACATTCTTCTGTCACCCTAGATTTTATCAAAATTGCATTTTATATGAGAGTTTCAAGCAGAGTTCATCGTCAGCCTATTCAAACAAAAACATATTACTGGACGATACAACGCATAGTACGTAATCCATTTCGTTCAGTTATTATTATTGTAGGAGTTACCATTATGTTTACATTATACTATTCTACGAGTCCCCTACTATTGATCTCTATAACACATTAACGATGGAATGTTAATTAAATTTAAAGAATTGAATTCAATCAGTTCACCCAGCACCCAACTGAACAATTTTCTGAAAATATCTAATTACTTGATTTCAATTTCAATTTCAGGTTATAAAATGTAATCGCGTCAAATGTTTGAAATCAAGTTTTCACCAGCATTCAAGTTTGAATTCACGTTTTGCAAACCCCTCTCTGAGTGGTTTCTCCCTCTCTGAGCGTGCTTGTGCATATGGTCAGCATAAATAAAAAAACGGGGAAAAACCCAGGAATATGTATCACTTTACCATATAGATTTTTCACTTTTTTTCT
>JAAEAF010002851.1:0-136150 GCA_011037195.1 Triatoma infestans | reverse complement strand
GTTGAATCCGTTACTGTCAAAAGCCAATCCCACGGTGGTTTTAACGGTCTTTCTACATAGGTCTGTATAATTGGCACAGGTTGTTGTTGTAGTGCACCAACATTATGTAAACTGCCTAAAGTATCTGCAATTTGTCAAAGTACAATGGTAAAACTTCTAGCTAAACAAGCAGCTGTAGTAGTCAGGTTACTATTGCATGCCGAAGATGTGTTAGTTGAAGGCCTCAATGAAGACGGATCAATGAATACCAATGAATTGCCAGAGGCTTCTCGGAAACCACCTGGAAATTTTGAACCGGTGTCTCTACTTCTAATAACCCATTGCATTGAGTGAGGAGCAAGATTACTCCTTTGACCACTTTGTCCCGCAAGTCTTTTTAACTGTTCATCTCCAAGCATCATTTCTTCGATCCAATCCTTCGCTTCCTCCATCATTTTCTTCATGCTAACTTGAATCACCACTTTCATCTTCTCCGAGCGCAGTAGTAGGCGGGGTATTATATGATGAAACATGCTGTACAGTTTCTTGGTTACTCTAATCGCTGTCGCTTTCAGTTTCCACTAATAAATTTTCACTTTTTTCCGTACCTCCATGCTCAACTTCTCTCTCAGGTCTTTCTCTTTCGCCCTCAGACTCACTGCCTTCCCCATCATTCGCTAGTGCTACTAAACTTTCTACCACTTCTTCTTGGATCTCATTTTTCTCCCTTTTTATTTCTTCTCTCATTTCATTCCAGCCCCTTTTCAATTCCTCTCGGCTCTTCTTCATTTCGTTTATTATTTCATTTCAGCCCCTTTTCATTTCGTCTACCATTTCTTTCTATTTTGTCTTTTATTTCGTCCTGACCCCTTTTCGCTTCTTCTCGCATTTCCTTAAAAAATGTCATCACTTCCTTCATTTTCCGCTTTGACTTCTGGTAGTTATGGGCATATAACAAACTGAT
This sequence comes from Triatoma infestans, assembly GCA_011037195.1. Lineage (NCBI taxonomy): Eukaryota > Metazoa > Arthropoda > Insecta > Hemiptera > Reduviidae > Triatoma > Triatoma infestans. Next base: position 135,207 of record JAAEAF010002851.1, on the reverse strand, counting down.
ACTAAGCTTGTTACCTGTTTAGAGGTTTATCCCACTTCTGACGCCAAATGTAACGTTTTTCCCTCTGAACTAGCTACTGCAACTAGTTTCTAAGTGGGTTCGTTTAGATAAAACACTAAACTTCAATAAGAAAACACCAATGTATTGTGTAACACCAATAACGCAGTAAATTACAATAAAGCACTCAATAATAATTAATACACAATATATAAACCAACAAAAATTCTCTAATTTCACTTTTTATACACTCTTCACAAATGCGCGCTCCGTTTGTAACAAGACAAAACAATAATGACTGTTGTTCCACTATTTATACCGATGGAGAAGGGTCTGGAAGGTTCTTGTACATTCTGGAAAGGGCTAGAGCGTCCCGCCAGCGCAATCTAGCGGCCACTAGGAGAACTTGAGGTACCTGCTTTCTCTCCTAGATGGCACCAGTGGCTGCGTTACAATATAATTTATATGGTTTTACATATATATTGTGGTATCCAGGCAATACAATCAAACACAAAAATCATATTTGTCGCAACCCGGAGTCACGTCCAGAGAAACAGGGAAACAGCCAGGGGCCAATGCCAGAGGGGCACCATTGGTCCTAGATTAGCCCCGCACTGCAATTATTTCACGGATGGGACGAGAAAAAAGAAGTCTGGTGGTGCAGGGTCTAATTGGAGGACGGAGCTACCTGCTTACCGTGGATACGGGCGCGACAGTATCCGTTGTGAGACCAGACATGCTAGCTAATATGGTGGGGAATCAGCAGGATGCCCCGGTCACCTACAGACAGTTACGGGAGACCGCCTTCCAGTCCTGGGAGTGATTGAAGCACCTGCAGGCCAGGCTACTAGTTGCCGACATCAAAGATGAATGCATCATGGGCCTGGATATGAGCAAAAGTATGCAGTAGCTGTCAACCTTTCCCGAAACCGACTGCTGGTCAATGGGGAGGAAGTGGAGCTGGTCAGCCAAGCGGACGCTGGGTTAGTAGCACCCCTAGGCGCGGAAGTGGATCAGGAAGAAAGGACACTGGAAGCGGAACACGACCAGGAGGAGCAAGAAGGGGCCTCACCGTGACCTAAAGCACAGTCCCCGCCCTCCTGAGAGACAGGTGGGCATCACTCTTGTCAGCAGAAGAGCAACGGGCACTCCGCGCACTAGCGGAAGAATACGGAGATATTTTCTCGACCTCCGATGAAGACTACGACCAAACTGAGGTGATAGTGCACAGGATAAACACAGGGGATGCTGCCCCTATCCGAGGGGATGCATGGGCCAAACGCGAGGATGTCCAGAAACTCCTGCGCCAGATGGCGGATCAAGGGGTGATCGTACCGTCCAATAGCCCCTGGTGCGCGCCTGTGGTATTAGTCCGGAAAAAGGATGGGACCCTACGATTTTGCGTGGACTTTTGCAGATTGAATAGCGTCACGAAAACAGATAGCTACCCTATACCGAGGATAGACGACACCTTGGACACGCTGAACGGATCCTCATGGTTCTCCACACTAGACCTGAAAAGCGGCTACTGGCAGATCGCCTTACACTCCGAAGATCGAGAGAAGACTACGTTTTCTACAGGAGCCGGCCTGTGGCAGTTTACTGTTATGCCGTTCGGACTCTGCAATACACCCACCACATTCGAGCGTCTTATGAAAACCGTGCTGCGAGAGTGCTGGGCCGTGTATGCCTCGTTTACTTGGATGACGTGGTTGTACTTGGGCGATCCGTTCAGAGCACCTAGAAACCTACGGGAGGTCTTTCAACGGCTGCGAGTTGCCAAGCTGAAGCTCAACCCCAAGAAGTGCCGCCTACTCCAGCGAGAGACTAGGTATTTGGGCCACATCATCTCCAAGGCTGGCGTGTCCACGGACCCAGAAAAAGTACGTGTAGTGCAGGATTGGCCCCCGCCACGAAACATCAAGGAGCTACGCCAATTTCTTGGATTCTGTTCGTACTACAGAAGGTTTGTTTCCTCACGAAGATGACGGAGGCGCGCGCCTTGTTCCAATGGGAGGAGGAGGAGAAGCAAGCGTTTGGCGAGCTGAAGAAGACGCTCTGCAATCCACCCGTGCTGCAGTACCCCGCGAATGATCGACCTTTTTTTCTGGAACAGACGCTAGTGACAGTGGGAATGGAGGAGTGCTCTCACAAGTTTTTGAAGGCAAGGAACAAGTGATCGCTTCTTACAGCCGTGCCCTGTCTAAAACGGAAAGGAACTACTGTGCCATGCGGCGTGAGCTGCTAGCCGTGGTGCGCGCCATTGGAGTTTTCCGGAAGTACCTCTACGTCCGAGAATTCATTCTCCAGACTGATCACGCCGGCCTCACGTGGCTACTGAACTTCAAGAACTTGGAAGGCCAAACAGCCCGACGGCTACAGAGCTGCATGGATACGATTTTAGGGTGGAGCACAGACGTGGCAGAACCACGCCAACGCGGATGCGCTGTCCCGGCGCCCCTGTACCGGAGCTTGCAAGCCTTGTGTGAAGGTCGAGGCTCGAGAAGAGGCATACATCAGGCAAAGTAGACGAGCCAGCCTGGCTTTCCTCATGGGACCCAAGACAACTAAGGCAGGCGCAACAGGACGACAGAGAGCTGGGGAAACTGCTCAATGCAAGAAATGGAGAGTGGCCAGGGCCGCCCCGCTTGAGCGGCTATCTCGGATCGCAGCGCAGACTGCAAGGCTTACAGGGCCCAATGGGACTCCTTGGTGGCAGAAGAGGGAATCGTACGGCGAGTCTGGGAATTGGTGGATGGCCGCCGAGTACGGCTGCAAACGTTGGTACCCCAACGGCTGAACGCCGAAGTCCTAGCCGAGATGCATGATGGAGCTTCAGGGGGACATTTGGGGGCTAAAAAGACGCTACAGAAAGTGAGAGAGAAGTTCTACTGGGTGCGATGTGGTCTGCTTCGCTGCCTGCGGTCTAAGGACCCGTAGTCGGGGCGAAATGCAGCAGTATAACGTGGGTGCCCCGTTCGAGTGAATTGGAATGGACATTGCCGGCCCATTCCGGAGGAGTCGATTGGGGAACAGGTATCTTCTCATCGTTGTCGACTACTTCACCAAGTGGCCGGAAGCTTACTCCCTTCCGGACCAAGAGGCGGCCACAGTCGCACGGGCTCTGTGCCGCGAAACCCACAGTTTCACTCGGTTCGGTATCCCACTAGAACTACACACTGACCAGGGACGAAACTTCTCCGGTCGTGTGATGGCCGAAATATGCATGGTATTAGGAAGGACACATGAAGCGGCATGGAAGACGAGGACGAGGACTCCGCTCCATCCGCAGTCGGACGGCTTAGCGGAGCGCATGGTGGACTCACTGACAGGGTACTTGAAGAAGACGGTGGACGAGTCATAGCTGGACTGGGACTGACGAGTGCCCCTATTTTGATGGCCTACCGGGCTGCCACTCATGAAGGCACTGGGTTCACTCCAGCCACCTTTCTGTTTGGCTGGGCGATACTCTGCCGGCCGATTTTCTCTTCGGCACGCCACCCACAACAATCCCAACCACCACGACGGAGTATGCCAGCCGCCTTAAGGAGAGACTGGAGGAGACACACCATCAGGCCCGACAGCAGATCCGGATGGCAGGTGACCGGTTGAAGACCCGGTATGACCTACAGGCCAACTCCAGTGGATTCCAACCAGGTGACCGGGTGTGGCTATATAACCCGCGCCGCAGGAGGGGGTTCTCCCCGAAACTATAGGCGCCGTGGGCAGGCCCATGTGAGGTGGTGACGCGCCTGAATAATGTGGTTTACCGGATACGGACGCAGCGGCGCCACCTGAAAGTGGTACACCTCGACCGATTGGTCCAGTATGAAGACCGACCGCCACTCGGGCCGAGTGGGAGTTAAAGAGGGGAGTGGTGTGGCATCCAGGCAATACAATTAAACCCAAAAATCATATGTGTCGTGTTATTAACTTTGTAATAAGATGAGATGGGAAGGTTCTGTAAAATAGATTCGTTGTGAACTTTTGAATACACACAGTAATTTATATTTGTTGTTGTGACACCTTTAGTTGTATAAATAAAGGAGATTTTGCTTTTGCTTTTGTCCACCATCTCTGTTATTATCATTATCACCTAGAATAGAACAATATATATATAAATGTAATTACATGCGGCTAACCACATGTTTCTATCTCAACCCGTTCCAGAAATATGCCGTTTTAAAGTTTTTTTCGGGGTAACCACGTTTTTTGTAATAAAGGCCCAATTTTCTCTACTTTTACACATTTTTTTTTTCAATGTTTCTATACGTTTTTGGAAACAACGTTAATTTTTCTATAAGGCTAATGCAATTTCAATGTTGACAAGCATTTTTTTCAGACCTCAATAACAGTTCAAAAACTAGCAATGAAAAAAAAAAGTTAGCGACAAATTTTCGAGGATCACTACTCTTCGAAAAAAATCCTGCAAGCTGCCGAATCTCACAGAAGCGGTGACATTTAATCAGCTTTCCAATGGTATACTCAAAACTGCGATTACCTCTCAATTTTGATAATATAATTGGAATGGAAGAAAAAATTAGTAGAAACCTGCAAAAACCTAAGGAGTAGCTGAAATGGGCAAAGTTCTTGTTTACTTCTTCCTACTTAATAAGGATTATTATGTTAAAGTTTATATTATCTTTGTTTCCTTTGTCACTGGTTGATGTGAATAATAATAATTGACAGTATCCTGCAAATCTGCAGTCTAATAAGTTTCTGTTCAGTTCAAGAAATGCCATGCCAGTTTTATACACAGCTGAAGAATATGAATGAATGATGCTTTATTATTACAAAATGAAAACTATACAAAATTATATTTCAAACATCTATATGACATGGTCTTAAACCGTCTGTCAGAGTCTACACTTTATATGTATTCAAAATTAAACTATGCCTGATAAATAAATAAAAATAAGTATATTATTATAACAATAAAATAAAGTGCTATCTCAAAAGCTTACACAACTTAATTCTTTATTATTAGTATTATGATTAAACTTAATAATTGAATTCGGCCACAAGCATGCTTCTATACATTAATGCATATTTTGTATACAATGCTAAATTCAACCAATTACTCCCATTTATTAAAGAAACAAATTCTTGTTGGGATAAGGAACTTTTATTAAAATAACGGAATCTATAATCATTAAAAATTGGGCATTCGGCAATAAAATGGAATATACTTTCAATTTTATTTAAATTACACAGTGAGCATGTAAAGTTAGTTCCAGTAAGCCAAGGCTTATAATTTAGATTAAGCATTTCTTCCCGTATTTTAAATAACAACATTTTGTATTCAAAGCTTAATTTTTCACTCATATAAGAAACATTAAACTGCAGAACTTTAAACTGTTCATGATACTGTGCATGTTTGGCAAGGAACAGAAATTCCTCTTTCTCGTTTTGCCTAATTGCAGACAATAAATTGTTCGTTTGTTGTTTCCATATATTGCTAGGATAGCTATCCAATAATATATTAAACCTCTCTGCCAACTGCAGCCAACTTTGAAACCAAGAAACCTTGTTCTTTACTACTTGCATTGCAACTAGGTACGTTAATCGATCCTTCGAATGATTAAGCAGAACGTTTAAAACATAGGAGAAATGCAGCTTCAAGGCAAAACCGAAGAGAGTACCCCTTCCCGTTTCCAAATGCAAGAAATATGTTGGACAGTTTCTCGGTAGATTAAATAATCTTTTTATAAAAAATCTTTGCAGTTTTTCCGCATCTTCGAATAATTCATAACCCCAGACTTGACATCCATAACAGCAGACAGATCGAATTACAGCATCGAAAATCTTATACTTCGGGTAAACTGATCCGATTATTTTTAATAAAATTATACCACACACTTCCAACACAGCGTCTTCCCACAATTAATTTCTCTTTTATATGCAGTTTAAAATTTAATGTCGAGTTCAAGTTAATACCCAAATAATTGTAACTTCTTACAACCTCAATTGGCTCTCCTTTATATGACCACTTTTCACCCGCACAGTTCCTCTGACCACATTTCCTAAAAATGACAATCTTGGTCTTTTCAAGATTAATACGGAGATTCCAATAATCGGCATATTTACCCAGTCGCTGAATCATCACTTGAAGAACTTTAGCGTCTTCTGCCAGTAGAACGATATCATCAGCATACATTAAGATATTTACTTTAGTCTGGCCAACCATAAGTCCTCCACCAACATATTCGGGCAAATCAAGTATGTATAAAGCAAAAAGTAGTGGGCTTAACAAGCATCCTTGTCTAACTCCCATCTCTGTAACAAAACTTGGGGAGAGACCTCCGTTACACCATACCGATGCCTCCGTTTTGCAGTATAAGCTTTTTATGGCATTAACAAACTTGCTAGAAAGACCCAGAGTGTAAGGGCATTGCGGTCCACACTGTCGAAAGCCGCCTTAAAGTCGACAAATAGAGCATATACCTTTTTCTTTTGCTGTTTCCATTTTAGGTGAATAATATTAACAAGCGAGAAAACATGATCGATAGCCGAATGGCCTTTTCTAAAACCGGCTTGTTTAATTCCCTTCCACAAATTTCTACTTTCAACCCATGCATTTAACCTTAAAAGCAAGAAAACAGTATAAATCTTACAGACCGAATTTAAGAAACTAATCCCTCTGTAGTGCTAGGAGACCCCAAATCCCCTTTTTTAAAAATTGGGAAAACAATGGACTCACCAAAACTCGTTGGGACTATACTACCACGATTATAGAACTCATTAAATGCGTATAACAGGTAATCTTGGAATTTTTCAAAATTCGCTTAGCACTCTATCTGTTCCAGGTGCTTTATTATCTTTAGCCTGACTCAATACCAATGAGAGTTCTTCCTCCTTAAAAGGACAGTCAAGACTAGGATCTACTACTGATGGTTCCACCCATAGTATCGGTGAAGCGTCCAAGCCTGGATTGTACAAACTGATAAAATAATCGCGCCAGACATTGGGGACTATCTTATTACTACACAAATGCGCTTTATTTTTACATCTATTCACTAATTTCCAAAACTGTCTGCTATCTTTAACTGAACTAATCTGATCACCCGTATTTTTAAAAAAGTCGATTTTTTTTTTCTTACATAAGGCTTTGTACAATCTATTTTCTCTTAAATAAGCAGCCTTCACGATTGTAGAATTCGTTTTTCTAAATAACTTAAGCAAACTAAAGGATCTACAACTGGCCTTCAAACAGTCCCCGTCAAACCAACCGTTACGAGCTTTAAAATTCAATAATTTATTTTTTTGCTTAACTATTCTGCTTGGCACACATTCCCAAATGCAGTGAATTAAGTAATCTGTATTGGTAAAAACATTCACAGAAGATATATCAAATGTTTCTAATTGCCTCTTCAGTTTTTCCTCAAAGCCACATTTCATGTTATTATTCCATTGCAATTTTGGCAGAAGAGGTAATACATCATCATCATTACAAATCTCATTACAATATATGTGCAAAACAATCGGTAAATGATCCGAAAATATTTGCTTGCCTACTTGAAAATTCTCTATTCTAGGAATCAAATCAGATGTAACTGAGCACAAATCTATTACCGAACAACCATTTGACTGATGTGGGTGAATTCTCCTAACATATCACCTGGGGTACGGCCATTAAGTATTACTAAATTATATAAATAAAAAAATTCTATTAATTTTTTACCCCTGGCATCCAATTTTACATCTTTGGATTTCCTAACCGTACTACAATCTGCTTTAACAAGTTCTGGAGAATTGCAAAATATTTCATCTGAAATGATTTGTTGCTCCCCTACCCTTGCATTACAATCACCCATAAATATAAGAGAGGAATAATCTTTCTGATTTGGCAATTGGTTTATATTATTAAATTCGCATTCCCAATTTCCGGAATTGAGATAAACTGGAAGAATATGTAACAACTTATTATTAACTAAAATTTTAATTACAAAAATATTTCCAAAAGTCAAAAAACAAATATCTTAAACTTGAGACTTCCACGTTTACAACCAAAAAGAAATCCCCCAATACCTCTTCCAAATAAATTATTTTTATAAGCGGGAACCCAAAATAATTCAAACAGTGAAAAACAATTTTTAAATAAAATAATTTCCTCCTTTAAAACATGTGTTTCTGATAACAAAAAAATATCAAATTCGCTAATGTAATTTAAAAAATCAAAATCTTTTCTTTTACTTTTCAATCCATTAATATTGTAATATACAATTTTAAGCAACTCAAATTTTTCAATTAAAATACCTTTCTGACAGACGGACTTATCTCAACTTCTCGTTTCCATGGCCTCAGCAACATCTCTCAGATTTGGTTTAACATCTCTCTAAACATCACGCTGATCTGGTTTAGACGTCATTCTCAAAACTGTTGATTTTAAGTCCAAATGAAAAATATCCATTAGCTTCTTTACGCCATCTTCACAATTGTTGTATAATAAGCCTTTCGTATCATCCCAATCGAAAATATGACGTTCTATGGCCATACGATCACCTAATAGAGAGACTTTCAAATTATTATTTAACCGTTGCACCTCCTTTTTAATCACAGACAATTTTGCTCTCCTCATTCTAGTTCCATATGAATAATCTCGGTGAACAACAAAAGGAGTACCTTTCAGACGGCTTGTTCTCTTAAGAATTGAAACTGTAGCCAAATAAGTTGAGAAATAAGCTATAATAATATTATTTTTCTCAGTTTTACGGCCAATAGGATGTGCCTCAATTAAATCCAATTTTCTCTCCTCTATTCCTAAAACTTCTTGACAGAATAAACTAACTTGATCCTTATAATCGCTATCATTTTTTACATCTAACCCTCTAAAAATTAGGTTTTTACGTTTAACATAATTTTCCAAATTATTTAGCTGAGATTCTCTTCTAGCATCTTTTACTTTTAAAATTTCTATTTCCTTTTTCATGAGAACATTTTCCTCTTTAACCACTTTTATTGTTTCTTCTATTAGTGTTAAGTCGCTCTTAGTCGCATAATTTTTAGAGTCTAATAAAGCACTAAAAGAAGCCATTACCTTATCCATAGACATCTTACCTATTTCATCACTACCTTTTTTTGGGGTACCCATATTTGGTTCTTCAAATAGGCTCTGATGTTTTTTAATGACTTTATTTATATTATCTTTGTTTCCTTTGTCACTGGTTGATGTGAATAATAATAATTGTCAGTATCCTGCAAATCTGCAGTCTAATAAGTTTCTGTTCAGTTCAAGAAATGCCATACCAGTTTTATACACAGCTGAAGAATATGTTGATATGATGTTCGCGACGGGGCTGCCAGTGGCAATGGTCTCCGAACACAAGAAGAAGACCGTATTCTTTTCCTAAATCGACAAAGATGTCCAGACCGACGAACCATTGAAAATGCTTATCGCGTCATGAGAGAAACAGGTTCTATTCCAAAACAAATGTTGGGTATGCTGGTCAAGCTCGCAGGGACACTGATGACATTTTGAATATTTTTGACAATGATGCATCTACAAGTACCCGTTGCGCTGCAAATCAACTTGGAATATCCCACACTATAGTTTTTAAAGCTCTCAAGAAAGACAATAGACACCCTTATCATCTGACTACTGTCCAGGAGTTGCTGCCTCGTGATATGGAGCTACGGATGGCATTTGGGCAATGGTATGTTCAACGGTGCCACGAGAGGCGTAACTTCTCTGATCGTGTAATTTGGACAAATGAGGCAACATTCACACATGCGGTGATTTTCAACTCATGCAACTCTCACCTCTGGTCTCATGATAATCCACATGGCATGAGGGATACCACTTCCAGCATGAGTTCAGTGTGAACGTGTGGTTAGGAGTTTGTGGGCAGCATATGATACAGCCTGTTCTTTTACCTGCCCGGTTGAATTCAAATGCTTTTTATGATCTTCGGAATGATATATGTACGGCACTCCTGGAAGCAATGCCACTCGAAGAAGAGCTATGGTGGCAGATGGACGGGTGTCCGGCGCATAATGGACGAGATATAACAAACTAGGCTCAATGAAAATTATCCGGAAAGATGGAGTCGGAGATATGAATCTGTGCATTGGCCGGCCCGAAGCCCAGATTTGACGCCACTGGATTTTTGTGTGTGGGGTAGGCTAGCGTCGGACGTTTACAGAGTACCCTTTGAAGACAGAAACCACCTGATTGTAAGGATTCTGAAATCATGTGAAGAAATAAGGGCCAACAATGAAGAGATTCAAAGGGCTACATCAGCTGTGCTGACCAGATGTCGAAAGTGTGTTTTGCAAGGAGGGGGCCAGTTCCAGCAACTTTTATCATTTTTTAAAAAAAAGTACTTTATTGTAAGCATCGCTTTAATTAATAATTCCAATTTACATCAAAATAATGTTCATTTATTTATGATATGATAATGAGAAAATTAGGTTTCTACTAATTTTTTCTTCCATTCCAATTAATTATCAAAATTGAGCGGTATCGCAGTTATGAGTATACCATTAGAAAGCTGATTAAATGTCACCGCTTCTGTGAGATTCGGCAGCTTGCAGGATTTTTTTCGAGGAGTAGTGATCCTCGAAAATTTGTCGCTAACTTCACTTTTTTCCATTTCTAGTTTTTGAACTGTTATTGAGGTCTAAAAAAAGTTGTCAACATTGAAATTGCATTAGCCTTAAAGAAAATTTAACGTTGTTTCCAAAAATGTGTTCAAACATTGAAAAAAAAAATGTGTAAAATTAGAAAAAAATTGGGCCTTTATTACAAAAAACGTAGTTTTTTAAAACCTTTAAAACAGCATATGTTTGGAACGGGTTGAGATAGAAACATGTGGTTAGCCGCATGTAATTACATTTATATATATATTGTTCTATTCTAGGTGATAATGATAATAACAGAGATGGACGTCTCACTAATGGCCTTGTCCGGATCTCCGATGAGCATTTGGACCAACTTAGCTCATCCATAAGGATGAATGCTGTGAAGCTGTCCATGTCTGGAAGCCTGACAGACATGTGCCAGAAGACACGCCAACGGCAGGCTCGGCACCAATGAAAGGAAGAGAGGCGCCTAATTTGGCAAACCTATTTCCAAAAATTGCCACGTGCTTTGTCATTTACTTACAATACACCCTGTATATGGTTAATTTTTATTTTTGTAATTTAAATGACCGTAAAGAATCATTTTTAATTCAAAATTACAAAAAATATATATATAATTAAAGTAAGAAATTTTAAATATTTATTAAGAAATCAAATAATGATAGTCACTGAATGCTGAAATTAGTTTTAGATTTTTATTTACATTTAATATTTAGTTTAGAAAAAAATATGTTGTCCTCTTTTTTTTAGTTCAATGACGAAAATAATTTTTTAAAAATATTTGTTAATATTTTTTTGGTCATGTTATCGGAACACTGCTTTTATATAATAATCAGGCGATAACACAAATGGAGTCATTAAGAATAAAGTCATAAAGAAAAAAAAAAAAACCACTTACATTAATGTAATTATTCTGTTTCCATGTTTCCTTGTATAATGATCCCAAACTATCCTCAGTGACGTGTGCAACTTTGCTATAACATGAATATAGTTATTGTATTATCTTCATTGATAATTTGTAGTGTGTAATGAATGTACATTTTTTATGACGAAGTTTTTTTTAATTTTTAAATTTCTGTATATAATAAATAAATATAATTAGGCTGTACTTATTTTGGCTGGAAATTCCCTAATTTTGTTTATTATTGTTTATCTCTTTAGCGCTACTTCTAGCAGTTAGATATATTTTTTTTTTATATTATCCACAATATACTTATCAGAGCCGCCATGTACTTTGTTTTATTTAAATATTTCTTTTCAAAAATAATAATTATGTATCAATGGCATTTCCTTTAACATTATTTTGCAAATGAACATCTTGGAGAAACGCCACCAATGTTTTTATGCCATTCATGTTAAGCTATTAAGGAGGTTGATTCACAATCTGTTTTATTGGGATTATATTTCAAAGCCAATAGAAGGCCAACTCCACACATGGCCGTCCTTTGAAGTATCCATTGTGGCCTATTTCAAAATGCGAGCAGAGTCTCTTTTTCTTTTTTTTTTTTTTTGCAAAATAACTATCTAATTAGTTTCTTTTACACTTATGGCAGTTTTATTTTATTTTTTAATTTAAGGTGCCTCAACACCTATAGTTATTAGCGCCTGGAGCCTTGGTGCGCTGCCGGCCTTCGGACATTAATCCCTACAGAAAAATCTCACCGTCATCGGATTGTGAGATGGGAAGAAAAAATATCTAACTGAAGCACAGGACTAGAACCCAAAATCTCCAAAATGAATTCCGCGCGGTACAACTGAGTTAATTGTATTTTTCAATGCAATCATAAATAGGCCTCAGAAAATTGTCCAATAACTCAAAAATGAATCACTTAATCTTCAATATTTCAGATGTTTACAATAATCTGATTGAAACGTTAAAATTATTTGTTTTTTTTTGGCAGTAGTAATTTAGTCATAGAGTGGTTGAAGAATTTTGTACCATGTTGAGTTTACTAAACGAGACGACCATCTTTTGTATTTAGAAACTTATATACAAAGAACTAACAGACAAATAGAAGTAGAAAGATTTGTAACATTTCTAAGAAATTCTTGCCGCTATTACACTTATCAGTCGACATTATTTGACTGATTAAGTCAGCATTAAGTTAACATTTATGCTTTAAAATTATAAGATTTTATATAATAGCCTCAATGGTGTTTATTACAGCCCTTATGTCGCTCCCCACTACAGGTTCATAAGTGACCCTAAATATAATAAAAAAATATAGTGTGAAACACACACCACTTTTTCTTACTGCATTAAAGAAAAGTTACTTTGCGAACAATTTTAATAATTTATTTTTAAAAATTGATCGATAAGTTGAAATTAAACATGTCGGCATTTTTATTTGCCCTAGTTGTGTAAATTTTTTATTTTTATTTTCTTAATTTAATGATCTTTAAGAATAATTTTTCAATTAATATTGAAAATTATTAAAAAAGAAAAGTATGTATAACTAATGCAGGAAGCCTTTTAAGAATATACTAAAATACAAAATAATGATAGTCGCTGAATGGTGAAATTAGTTTTATATTTTTATTTTCTTTTGATTTTTAGTATAGAAAAATAGGTTACTCTATTTTTTTTTTTTTTAGTTCAGTGATAATGTTTTTTTCTTTTATATAACTTTTTTATAATTATTTTCTTGCCAACTATCGCTATTTTGACGTTTTTATCAGGCGATAACCAAAATGGAGTCATTAAGAAATAAGTTAATGCAATTATTTTGTTTCCATATATTACAAATCCGAAAATATCCTCAGGGACATAGGCGTAGTCAAGGGTGGGGGTAGTTAGGGGCCGCTGGCTCTCTAAAGAGCTAGGGAAACAGTAAAACAAAAAATTTAATATTTAATAATAATACCAAAAAAATTAATGAAAAGTAGAAATGGCCTGTTTATCAAATTCGGTGACCAATTGTTGAAATTGGAATTTTAATTGATGTTACATGATCCAAGTTTTGGAGATTATAATATATATATACGCGAAATGTAGATTCATATAAGACCGTAAATAAAATAAAAAAAAACGGGTGTGAAACACTCATACCACTTTCTTTTATTTCAGTTTACAAAAGCTGTAATTAACAAATAGTTTTATTTAGTACCAATATTTCTTAAGTTTTGTAATTCTATTTTGTTTTTGGAGACTTCAGTTATTATTATATTAAGATAGCACTCAAGAGGAAAACATAATCCCAGCCCTCCCGCAAAATTCTGTTTCAGAGAAATTCGTTGAAACCGTTTTAGAGAAAATAGTAGAAAAGTGAAAAATACTTTTCAGTAAAAAACGCACTTCCGTTCATCCGATTTTCTTCTTTTTTGTTATGGAATTTCGACAACATATTTAATTCTAATTAATATTATTTAGATGATAGAATTGTTTAATAAAGTGAAATGCATTTTAGAGGAAAACGTGAACCCACCTCTCTCCCAAATTGCCCTTAAATGTATTTCCCGGAAAATTTGTATGTGTAATTGATGTACCAAGTTTAAATTAAATTTGTTCCAGTAACTATGAATATAGAGATCTATCATTTTTATTTGAAATTTTTTTCTGAGAAAGTTCATTTAAAGAAGTTTGGAGTGGTGGGGGAAGAGTGTATGGTTCCCTCAAAAAAGGCATTAAGTTTAGTTTCTCCAATTAATTTTATGTTTACTTGAAGTGTTATGTTCATTCCACATTCAATTTCTTTTTCTAATCAGTAATTGGATATATACAATGTCTCTACATTTTCGAACTCTACTTTATAATGCTTCTACTTTGTATAATTTATACACTAATAGTTAGTTCGATTCCTTTTTTTTTATGTTGTAGCGAGAAACAAGGTTTTGATTGAATTAACTCTTGCGCAGATTTCCATCTTTAAAGTACATTTTCAATACTTCGTGGACTGCGCTATATACATAAATCAAGGACAATATAATGAATAGCTACAAATTCCACGCCAAAGAAAAGTTTTTTTACCGAAAATTGTGAATTCCTTGGAGAAATTTTTGTCGGTATTTAACATAAATTTTATTTTGTCTCACTAGTATAAGCGGCCAAATACAAAATAGTGGACTTACATTGGACCTGCATTTCCGCTTAATTCTCTTTAGCCTTTTTTTTCAACAATGGAATGAAAATTCTGAGTTTTTTTCTTTATAGCTCACAATAAATATATAAAGCAGTAAAAATTATGTTAAAAATAACGATTTTTTTTCATAAAAATTGTTTATGAACAAACATTTGCCATGAAATTTGTTTATGTTACAAATTTGTTAATTTATAAAATACCTACGAAGGAAAAATTCGTAAAAAATTCTAAACTAGATTTTCCATAGAAATAATTAGCCAATCACAATGTAGAAGTAAAGGTGTCAAAAATGGGCGTGGTCTACATGATAATTCTAAATTTCTAACCACCTACATTTCACATCTTCTTTTCTGTGATTGGTCAAATATTTATAGACAATTGTTTTTTGCAAAACCAGTTAAAATTTTTTTTTACTAATTTTCCCTTCGAAGGTATTTTATATGCAGGACGGTGAAATCTTTCAAATATTTGGAATCTGTTTTGGATGAGGCGGGAGGATGTGAAGAAGAGGTGTTGGAAAGAAGTAAACAGGCCCGCAAGGCAATAAGAATGCTTCATCCAGTGGTGTGGGGCAAACCCTTTCAAGAGAAAATAAAAAAAGAATTTTTTATTCCATTATTGAAGGAATCCTCACGTATGAAGCTGAAACCTAGAAGACAGAAATGATCCAATATAAGTCCGCCATTTTGTATTTGGCCGTTTATACTAATAGAACAAAATAAAATTGATGTAAACACCTACAAAAGTTTCTTCAAGTAATTCATAATATTTAGTTAAAAACTTTTACTTAGACCTGGTGTTTTTAGGTATTCATTGTATTAATTTTATGCATGCGCGCAGTACGCAAAGTATTTCCATGAAATCTATGCATGAGCTAATCCAATCAAAATCTAGTTTGTTGCAACAACATAAAAGAAGGAATCGAACTAATTATTAGTGCAATTAAACGAACTGTAAATAGAAGAAGTAGGTAAGACTAAATTATAATAAGAAGAAGCGTTATATGTACATTAAAGCTCGAAAAACTACAGACTATTAACTATGAGATTGAAATAAGACAAAGTCTCATGAGTTTTGTTGTATAATAAAAACTTTATTTTCGTACAATATTTATGATTTTTACTTTTTTTATTTTATTTACTGGACAGGGGCGGCCAAGTAATAATAATTACACACAGGCGGCCAAACATCTAGAACCGGCCTTGTCTCAGGGCACCTCAAAACATGTATTTCCGGTGAAAACTCGATATTGAAAATTTGACACGATTACAATACTTCCTTACAATATTGAAAGACATACAAATAATATCGATTTTTCTTAGAAGGCGATATACATTAACAAAGGTTTTACCTTCAATTTCAAATTGATAAGAACTGTATAAAAAGACTGTATGGTATGGAATTGAATTGAGTCACTATTGTTTAGAGCTGTTGTCAACACACCTACTCAAATATAAATTTTTATATTTCACTTTTTGCGATTACAAAAAAAGGGACAATACAAAAAATGGCTTTTAAACCATTTGTTACATTTAACAATGGCAACCGTTGCCCACTTCTTGGTTTAGGAACTTGGAAAGTAAGTTTTTTTGAATCATATTTTATGAAATGACCGCTTATTTCTCAAGTACCATATTATTTGTTGTATTTCTCTACAATTGCTTAATGAATTATACTAAATGCAATTAACGTTTAACAATAATAATGTCTATCATATCTTAGTAACAAATAGGGGAAATTTTATTTTAAAAAAAACAATGCTGGCAACTTTTCAGTCAAAACCTGGTGAGGTTGGACAGGTGATAAAGGATGCCATTGATATTGGGTATAGACATTTTGATTGTGCATATAGCTATGCAAATGAAAAGGAAATTGGTGCTGCTCTAAATGACAAGATAAAAGAAGGTGCAGTAAGCCGAGATGATTTGTTTATTACCAGCAAGGTACTAGCAGGATTTTTATTTATTTATTTTTTTAAATACATTTTCCTTATAATTTATTTATTCATTTTAAATATTAAAGTTATCTTTCATTAAAACAACATGGGTTTAGTGTTAGTCTATTGAATTCAGTATCAGTCTGATTGTAATATTTTAGAAATTATCTTACATCCTCGTAGGAAGGTATGTTGTGGTAATTGCATAAGCATAATCCATATTCCAATCTAGAATTTTCACATTTTTAAGAAAACATTTGCATTTTGAAAAAAAAGTTAATTCAAACTTATAAAGATCAAGTAATCATCAGTAAACGAAAATTTCCTTATTTAATTCCACATTTTTCTCTCTGATTCAGAAAATTTGTAAGTGGGGGTACTATATAAAAAATTATTTTTTTTTTCTATCTGAGCTGATTACTGTAATTAAGTAAAATTTACTTATGTACTAAAAAAAAAAAACTGCTTCATTAAAAACATTTGAAAATAAAACATATTCTTCACTTGTGCATAAACTGAATAAACTTTCATTAAATTTTATCTATAGCGGGACTACTTTTTGAGCCGTGCTAGATTCATTTATTTCGTGCAGCGAGTAGCGCAAACAAATATCGACGAATTTTTTTTTTTCTCTAAAGTGCTATCACATATACAATTCTACCAACCAAACTAAATTAATTAGAAATAAGAAGATAGCCGAAATTCCGAGATCAAGAAAATTAGTAAACCGGAAATGCGCTTTTACTGACCAGTTTTTGAGTTTTCGACGAATTTCGACGAGTTTCATTAAATTTGTTACACTAACTATAAAATTGGTTAATTACAATTTCAAAAACTGGAGTAAGAGAAAGTTGTATGAGTGTTCACACCATATTTTTCTATAATGTAAAACGTTTCTGTAATCTAAACATACACAATGCTTAACTGTTTCCTGTTTTTAGAGGAATAATTTGCATTCATGGTAAATTTTCGGAATTGAGCAGTTACTGGAAATTTATGTTCAGAGATCACCTGAGTAAGCAAAAAGAAAAGTTTTCTTACCAGATCGTGTGAAATTATCACCATTTTCTCACAATACTTTTTTTTTAATTCAAGGCGCGTCAACATCTATGGTCATTGGCGCCCGGGGCCTTCTCAGTGCACTGCTGGCCTCCAGACAGTGTTCTCTCGACAACACTTCTACCACCGGGCAGTGAGTTATAGAGAGGCTCCTAAAGAGAAAAAAATCTAAGGGCAGCACAGCTGGACTCGAACCCGGGGTCCTCCGCATGCGAGTCCAGTACGCTAACCACTTAGCTATTCCCTTCCCTAATACTATTATATGTTACAATTATATGTAAAATGACAAATTTTCTTTAAATTTCAAATTTTACTGGTATTATATTCTAACATAAATATTGAGGTAATGGGAGACAAATATTTACCCAGGCAGGTAGAATTGAAGACGTAGTCCAGAATAGAGCGCCAATAACATTGAACCAAACCCATATAACCACACATTTCACAGAACTACCTAAAATAAATTTTGTCCGCATAAAGTGAGTATTTATGCTTTAGCTAGTATTTACTTTAGAAAATCGTTGGAGCTGTTTCTGAGAAAATCGCGAAAAACTGAAAAAAGTTTCAATAAAGTCGCACTTCCGGTGTATAGATTTTGTTCAAAACCTTCGTTACAAATGTGGTGGCATTACAAAAACCGAATACTAAGTTTGAGCTTCCTGCCATTTTTACTTTTTGAGATATTTTGTTCACTCACACACCCACATAGATCATTCGCTAAAATATTTTTTTTGTCGTCTTAGGAGATCTTAAAACATGTGTTCCGATGAAAACTGAATTTCAAAAATTTGATATTATACTTACTCCTGGTAAGAGGAAGTTGCGACCGTGTCAAATTTTCGAAATTGAGTTTTTATCGGAACGCATGTTTCAAGGTCCCCCCCTCAGTACAAAAAAAAAATGTGTTAGTGAATGGTCTGTATATATGTACTGTGTATGTGTGTTAGTTTACAGAATATTTCAAAAATAAAAATGTCGCAGGAAGCTTATATTTCACATTCCGTTTAGGTACTATACCGCACCAGACCAGGAACCAGATTTTTTTTCTCACTTTTTCGTAATTTTCTCGAAAACTATTTTCACTTTTATGTGAAACATTTTCCAAAGAAAATTTGATTTTTTGGACGTTTCCCGTAATATAGATTATGTAAAGATACTATTAATACACATTAGAAGCATCGATGGATTTCAAAATTTGAAGAAAATATTTACCGCAAGATGCGATTTTATAGAATAGGTTTTTGAGTTTTTTGGAATTTTCTCGAAAACGATTACTACGATTTTCTTTAAACTAAGAACGTTTGTTGGATAGATAAAATCGTATCACTTTTATATGAAACTTTTGCTGTCAAAACTGATTTAGAGGATTGTCAATGCAAAATTAAATTTGCACAATCTTTCTTAGTTTTGACATAGAGCGCTCTACACAAAGCCGCCCAAGTACACATGGTAAAATCCCCATTTTTATGGCCAGCCCGATAAACATTGTAACGATGCAATTTCATAGAAAAACTTTTAATAAATTGTATTAATTAGAGAAGAGTAAGTCGTGAGTTTTACACCAGCTTTTTTTTATGGTGTTATATTTAAGTGTTTTATAAATTCCAAATTTCCATGTAAGTTTGTCCCCGGAAGTTAGAAATGCTGTAAGAGGAAGTCAATAGATGTAAACTTTTTTTTTATCTGCTTATAATCTATTTCCATTATTTTGGACAAATAGTTGGATATATTAACCATAAATAATTATAACCCTATAGCGCAACATCCCATGAAGGGCCAGGGCTTACCAGATGGCGATTTGAATAGGGGAGCGTGTGGTAAGTACGCGCAGTTCCCAAGCCGTTCAGTTCAGGACTTCGCTACCTAGGGCGCTACTAACTGTAGCTTCTCAATTTTCATCACGATGCTAGGTCAACATCGACTTTGCCCTCACGGGAATCGAACCCTTAAGTCTCACACGAAAGGCGAGTGCGCTAGCCACTAGACCCACGCGTGAGGACATAAATACCATGGGTTTAATAATTGTGACTGAATCCTCAATGTCATTATTATAATTTTATTTTGTTGTCTCTTAGGACCGGTTTCGCCACTAAAGTGCCATCTTATTTGAGATTTATATTTGTAATCTGGTCAACTAAAAATGATTTAACAAGTTGACTAGATTATTATTTTTTTTTTTTTAAATACTTTTATTGATATTCACAACTGTATGTACAATACAATAAGCGAAAATAAAGACCCCAGTGCATTTGTGAGGGACAATATTTAATAATAATGTCCCTTATTGTTTACTTAGGCAGTTTGATGTTGGAAAAGTAAGTCTCGCGGCCACAGGCGTTTCAGTCGGCAGGGAGGACTACCTGAAATGTGGGCAGAGGTCAATTGAAGGACGAGAGGGTTAGGATGAAGGAGGGGAGAATCATGGAATTTTCTGTAACGGGAAGATATCATTTCTGTGATGAAAGGGATTTTTAGGTCTTGTGTAAGGTCAGGTTGGATACGTAATATGGGCTTGGGTGATTTTGCGGAGGATTTTGGATTTTAGGGACTGGATTCTTTTTGAATTGGTTCGCTTGGTTGAGCCCCAGACTTCAACCCCGTAAGTCCAATTGGTCGTAAAATTGTTTTGTATATAAGTACTTTGTTGTCTAATGAGAGTTTGGAACGTTTGTCTAGTAGTCTAAGAAGAAGTCTGATCGTTTAGCCCTTGTCGTTTAAGTCTAGTATGTGGGTTCCACGTGAGTCTTTTGTCCAAGTACATACCTACGTATTTCACGGTGTCTGCAACAGGGATGGGAGTGTTATTATAATATAGTGAAGGACAAGTTCCTCGGCGGAGGGTAAACGTTACATTGGTGCTCTTGCTCTCATTAATTTTAATTTTCCATTGTTTGCACCATAGTTCTACTTTCTTTAAGTGATTTTGGATGTTGTGGGTGGATCTGGATCGGAAGAAAGGAAAGCTGTGTCATCTGCAAATGAGGCGGTGATTGTGTGTGAGGATTGTGGAATATCGGATGTGTAGAGGGTGTAAAGTAGAGGGCCTAGAATACTTCCTTGCGGTACTCCGGCCCTCGCGAGGAAACAGGAGGAGAACTTAGAGCCATGTCTGACCCAGAAGTACCGTTCATTGAGGTAGGATTTTAGGATCAAGTAATATGTGGAGGGAAGGATTTCCTTGAGCTTGAAGAGCAAGTCCGGGTGCCAAACCCGATCGAATGCCTGGGAGACATCGAGAAAGACGGCCGAGCAGTTCTCCCGCCGCTTAAGGCTGCAGGATATGGTATTACAATGCGGTGAATCTGCTGAATGGTGCTGTAGTGACCTCTAAAACCGAACTGGTGATTGGGTAGATATGGTTCTATTAAAGGGAGAAGGCGTTTGAGGAAAAGTCGTTCGAATATTTGGAGAGAAATGGAAGAAGACTTATCGGCTATAGGAGGAAGGTAAGTGTTGAGGTTTCATTGGTTTCGGTATCATGTGACTACATTCTAAAATGTAAATACAGGCACTTGTAAGAGGACACTTTAGTTGAAACTGTTCCTATGAAACAACAAAATAAAATTATAATACTAAGAGTTTAATCACAGTGGTTTAATATCATCCTTATAAATTTAATAGGAAAAAACTAATTATAATTTGATTTTTTTTAATAGATTAATTTTCTTCAAAAGGAAAAATTGTAACTTATAACGTAATTTATTTTCAGTTGTGGAACACTTTTCATAAACAGGAACAAGTTGTGCCTGCACTTAAAGCAGCTCTAGCCAATCTTGGACTAGAGTATATTGACCTATATCTAATGCATTGGCCTATGGGATTTAAGGTAAACTTTTCATTAATTCTTTCATTTAATATTTTAATCAATATAATAATATTTCTAATATAGTTTAGCAGTGGCAGTGCAATAATAGTCAGATCTTTGTAAGCCCCATCATAATAAGCTCATCAAACTAAGGTCTTAAGTTAGCTTATTTAAATTCGACTCTGTTAATCCTTAAACTAAAATCTACTCTTATTATTCATATTCTTTTCTAGTACTTCTTATTTTTTAATTATGAAAAATATTCTTTTTTCAATAATTTCTATATCCAATTTAAAGTTGATCATGTTTCAATGTGATTACCACTTTGTAATAAAAATACTGGTTTACAAGTTTTTTAAAAACAGTAGAAAGTTCATGCTTTTTAAGTTTGATAAGATATCATAACCTCTTTTAGATGTCAGTTTTATCAGCAATTTAAGTAACTAGTGTATAACTACTTCTTAAATTTTTTAAACAAATAATAGATTTTGAAACAAGATAAAAATAGAAATGGATCAAGAAGAAAAGAAATATAAAATCAATAATTTGCAGGAGAGTAAAGAGTTGTTTCCAAAAGATGAGAATGATAAAGTATTATATTCTGATACACATTTCACGGAAACGTGGAGAGGAATGGAAGAATGTGTAAAAAAAGGTTTAACTAAATCTATTGGGCTTTCTAATTTCAATAGCCAACAGATACAAGAAATTCTTGATATGGCCAGCATCAAACCTGTTAACGTTCAGGTACTCTAATGTTTAATCTAATATCTTATTAAAAAGAACGATACTATTGAACTCTATGATGTATAGACTGGTTGATTGTGTCGATGATTAACGCTCCCATATTAACCTGCTAACTTCTCTCATATTTTAATATTTAAGGCGACCAACTAAAAAATTTCTACATTTATACCTGGGGAATCTTCACATCTGGTAGAGTCATTTTCGTAGATAAATTGGCAATAGAAATATAAGCTTTAGAGTTATTTACTATTATTACTGCTAAGAAATTAAACTACATACATACTTCTTAATTTCAAAATTTGCTTAATGAAATTGATCTTATAAGAAAGGGATTGGCTCAGTGGTAGCCATGGACTATCACACGGAGGTCTCGGGTTTGAGTCCAGTTTCCTTAGATTTTTTGTCCCCTAGGAGCCTCACATCTTATTGTTCGGTGATGAACAGTGTTGTCTGCAGCAAGAGAACACTGTCTGGAGGCCAGCATGCACTGAGAAGGCTCCTGGCGCCAATGACGCATGGTTTCCATGTATGTTGACGCGCCTTAAATAATAATAACAGCAGCCTTCAAGTTTTGTAGCTTAAGCAAATATAATCATGCGCAGAAGTCAAATTTTATCCAAATAACCATTATTGGATTCAATTGATATTGTAAGTCACTTTAGGAATCCACGTTTAATTTACTACGGAAATGAAGTGAGCATCTTCTTTGTATTTAGATTTCTAAAATAATGAAACAGTATTTATAATTTTGCAGGTTGAATGCCATCCATATTTGAATCAAACTAAATTGTATAAGTTTTGCGAAGCCAATGGGATCACCCTGTCAGCTTATTCACCATTAGGTTCACCTAAAAGGACTATAGCAAAACCAGATGATCCAGTCATACTAAAAGATCCACAGTTGAAAAAATTAAGCGATAAATACAATAAAACCCCGGCACAAATTCTTATTAGATATCAGGTATAATATTCCTTTAATTTTTAATTTCTTTTCGCTGCAAGAGCAAGTTAGATAGGTTTCCAAATCAATGGAATTACGGTTTGGTTGTATTTTGAGTAAGAAGACAACATTTTGTGTGAATATACATTTGATTTTTGAATTTCCAGACACTTAATTGCCTCAAATATTATCTAGATATAATACAATATATTAGATGTAACCCAAGATCCTAAAAGTTGTTCTTTGAACTCCCATGATAAAATATGCTGCCAAAATAATAGTATATTAGGTAAATAATAATATTATACTGGGATGTAATAAACGCCTGTGCGTTTTTTTTTCTCTTAATCCTCAATAGTACTTTACTAAACACTAGTTTACTAAATGTTTCTTACTAGGTACCCCTTTTTACTTTTAGTTTATGCTTGTATCAGCTTGTAGAAAAATCTATTGATTTGTGAGCGATTTAAGAAATGACCTAGTTGAATCTAGAAATTCAAGCGATTTTGCGTCGATACTTTTGTGGTACTGCCACAAAAACCGCTTCCGACATTAATGAAGTAGAGAGGGAAGGCTTTGTTCAGATCGTGAGATGCACAGATCTGGTTCAAAAAATTTAGAGAGTGTGATTTGAGCCTGGAAAGTAAGTTTCATCCAGGACCGTCCTCTCTCCTTTGATTCAGCACTTCTGATGACAACTGAGATGGGGATACTTGCAGCAACACCAGAAAACTTTCAGGTGAATTAGACGTGTCCCACTCATAAAAACCATCCCATAAACCTCTTCAGTGAACAGCCGCCATAATTCCTAGAAGCTGCCAAAACATCCACATCAATTTATGCCCCAACAAGCTACATGCCGAGTTGAAGTCTGTAAAACCCTTCTTCAAAACCCGAGTGATTTTCGTTTCATCAAACGAATTGTTACTTGCGATGAAATGTGGGTTTATTTCGACAACGAACAAACAAAAACAATGGATTAGATCAGGCCAGCCAGTTGTTTCGTTCCCTGAAGAGAAAGTTTTGAGAGAAAAATGGTGCTGTGCATTTCCTAACGGTCGTATGATTACATCCGAACCCTACTCTACTCAGCTAGAACGCGTACACTCCATTTTGGCTGCAAAATATCTCTCTTGAGTAAACTGAAAAAGTGTACTCCTTCAACAAGACAACGTTAGGCCCGTACATGCCACTTGATTTGAATTTTGAGCTCCTTCCTCATGCAGTTATAGCCTGAGGTTATGATGGTTACCATATCTTCCGCTCATGGCCCACTTTTCACATGATATAAAAATTTACAAGTTCGGAGGTGAAAACGGGATGCTTGGAGTTTTTTGCCTCCAAACATAGCTTCAGATATCGGAAGGTCATCAAATTGTTGGCTCACAGATGGGTTTAAGTTGTAGAAAATGCTGATCTGTATATCATATATATTCAAGCATATAATGCTGACCTGGAGTAAACAAACCGTTTTTGTAAGTAAAAAACTCAAAGATTTTTGTTACACCCTTATAAAATTGATTGATCTTAAATTAGTTAGAGAAAATTTACAGGAGCCATTTTTCATTGGATCCTTTGATGAATCGAATCGTTTTATCAAGTTTGACTTCCTGTTTTTTCGCTTTAGTGTCTTCACTTCCTACAATAATTAGACCTTTCACTTTTATTTGAAACATTTTTCCAAAAGAATGGAATTTAGAAGAATCTGGGGATGTCAGACTACGATCTAGAGTGACACACCAATATTATTGTACGGTTCCTGAATCAAGGTCAGCTGAAAGTTAAGAAAGAAAAAAAAATTTTGTTTGTAAGAAATGTGTGGAATATAACTGAGATTTGCAGTAAGAGAAAGATGCATGTGCGAGTTTTACTTTCTTTATGCGAAAATTGCTTATTCAGGTTCCGTATCTCACTTCCCACTTAGAATACTATAATTTTATTAATTGTTGTTTATTATTTTACAGATCGAAAGAGGAATAATCGTGATTCCAAAATCTGTTAATAAAGAAAGACTTCAGAGTAATTTCGATTCTTTATCGTTTTCATTATCGAAAGATGATATGGAGATTTTGAATGGCCTAAATAGAGAAGATGGAAGATTGTTCGTATTTGAAATGTGAGAATTTTTTGTTTTTGTTTAAATTGGTATTAAACTAATTATTGTACTACCATACGTGAGGAATCTCTGAATGGAGAACAGTACTTAAATTTAGTGAAATTATTACTATTCTTTTTAAGGGAAGGGATTAGCTCAGTGACAGCGTGCTGGATTCCCCCGCGGAGGTTCTAGGAGTGACCCTTAAGATTTTCTTTTCCTATGAGTCTCTACAGTTCATGCACTGTGATATGCAGGTTGTTTGTAATGAGGCTCAGGGCGTGGTGGCACACTTTTACATATATAATTAATTCTTTTCAAAGATTAGTAGAACAATAATTATAATAAATCAGCTATTAAAATAAAAAACTATACTTATTTAATTTATGTTCTCTACCGTCTTATGAGGAGCCTTGTAGAATTAGACCTGTTGTTCTACTCTAGCCTTTCACACCATTCTTGTTACTTTTAAAGGTCTCTTTTCCATATTTTTTCTGTCTAAGCGAGGACTTATTCATATGAACGGTTTCATAAATACTCCTCGCCGATCTTTCTTGAGACATTCTAGAAATGTGACCTAACTATTTCAGCCGATGCTCTTGCATATTATTTAGTGGACTAATTTCCATATTGGCATATATAATGACGTTTCTTACCTTGGTCTTGCCTTGTCCTTCTCATCTCCATAGTGTTTAGTTTTAAATTATATTTAATGCTGTATAATTTGGCTTTAAGTAAATTACAATTTTTTCTTAGCTCAAGAGTCATAAAATACATTGGTAAATTTTGGTATTTTAAATTTTTATTTCAAATAATGATCAAATATGTAGGTCACATTTTGTAAGGAAAATGAAAATTAAAATTGTGTATTAATGCGGGGGAAGTGAACTCGCTACCTCTTCAGGGAACTTCGGGTTACTGTGAATATCCCAGAGCCTAATAACAAGAGCAACATTTAACATTTCTTACTCCGAAACGCACATACAACTCATAAGACTTTCAAAGATAATTGCTATGGAAAGTACATATGTCTAGCACATCTACAGACACAGTCGACAATAGTTTCCACTATTATAGAAATGGAGGTTGCAATAGATTAAGGCATCAGTGGATATGACTATATGATCATTCTTGCATCTAATTCGAGTGTATTGAAATTAATAATTAATCACTAGAAACACCAATTTAATTAAATTTAAATTTGTTTTTAGCTTTGCTGATCACAAGCACTATCCCTTCAGTATAGAATACTAACTTGCTGCAGAACAATTAAGAAGAAATAGAAGTAACTGATAACGTCTCATTAGTCATCAAGATGTGAAATAATTTGTATTTTATTTTGTTTCTTTAACAAATTAAAATTTGTTTATTTAAATGTGATAATTTAATAAATTAAAATTTATTTACGTTTTAATGTTTGAACAAAACATGAGCACTAACTCTTCAACACAATGTTGAGATTAGATTATATTTCTTGCATTTATTTTAGTTATGCTATCATATCCTGTGTAAATCTGTTTAAAAAATATAATAAACGAATTGAATTAATATTTTTTATAATTATTAAAGTTTCATTACAAGTTAGTAGTAAAGAAATAGTGGCTAACAGGAGTTTAATGTTTCAAAAATAATGATCTTTCTCTCTTCGAAATTCTAATTTAGGTATGTTGCTAATTCCATCTTTGCATTGTTTTTGATTTTAAATACACTTTCAAAGAGAGGCAAGCTGATTGTATGAAAAGTGGGATGGCAATAGTTTAAAAATAGCCTACTTAGTACCAAGTGCTATTAACACCCAACATTTCCTGGCGATATGGCACTATTTCAAATTTATCGATATTTATTCGTTCAGTCTTTATTTCCCGGGATAAGATCTTAATTTTAGATACGGACTGAGTTAGTGACAACGGAAGTGTTTTTGAAAATGAAATCTTCCAAATTATTTTCCGTTAAATATATATGACCATATGCTTAGCTGAGAATAATCCGATATTAAAAGTGAAGCTAAATAGTTTAGATGGTAATTTTTATTTATATTAGAATTAAGTTTGTAAATTTTAATTTACCTGGCCTTGGAGAGAGTGCAACTTCGAGTAGTTGCGTAAGTATAACAATTTTACATTAATACCTTATAATTAACGAACACCTGTGACTATTTGAAAATTAGAATTCCATACAATGTTTACAAAATTGCTTCCTTAGTACTAGAGACATTATAACCTTGCACCCATGAGAAGTTTATTATGCTAAAGTACAAAAATTTGGATAATGTCTCAGCAATTTCTTTTATAATATTTTTGTAGAATTGTTTTTTACAAAAATGATATAATTATTTCTTTTTCGTTTAAAAAAGACGTCCTTTTTTTTAATTTATCCCAGAACCCATTATTTTGGATAACTTGTCGCTCATATTATATTGTTGGCAACATTGTCTTTTATTTGGTTCTTTATATTCTAAGACTGCTTGTGAACAATTACTATTAACATTCATTGTTTTTTTTTTACTGTCACAAAATTAAAACACAATTCGCTAAATACCTTCTATTTTTTATTCTACAAGTTGTGCTATTAAGAATAATTCCAATTTTTAGACAACTTTTGATACGAATGGCTGCAGCACAACCAACAATTACTTTCAGCAATGGAAGAATTTGTCCCCAATTGGGTCTTGGAACTTATAAAGTAAATAATTCAATAATTAAAAAAAAAAAAAGGTTTAGGTAATTTGAAGTGTACTTAAATTTACCTTATCTGTTATTAGTGCAATCCAAATGAAGTAGCTGACATTGTGAAACATGCTATTAATGCTGGTTACAGACATTTTGACTGTGCTCATGTTTATGGAAATGAAAAAGAGATAGGTATAGGTTTAAATGAAAAACTTAACAATGGAACTGTAGTACGTGAAGATTTATTTATCACTAGCAAGGTAATTGGTCCCATAAGATTTAATGGACGTGTGAGATTTATTCTTTATTTTATTGTTGAATTTAAACAAAAATTATAGTATTTTTTCTCTGTCATCAAAATGATATTCTGCGGGAGGGTTTATACAGTTAAGTTATTTGTACTTACAAAAATGCATACTTATATTATTTTGGAGCTGAATGAAGTGAATCTGACGTCGTGTAATAAAGAAAAAAAAGTAATTTTATTTTGGGAGCCACTTATTAAAAATTTACCTATACTTGACAATTAAAAAAAAAATTCTCAGATTCTTCCTTCAAGAAAAAGAGTTCAAAAGGAAAACGAAATGACGATCATGACGATTTTATAAAGACAGCCTCGTCTTCTTAGGATAGTGCTGCTGGAGAATTCTATTGCAAAACGTCGGTTTCTACCAAACCACAGACTTAATCCAAATTCTTGGAATTTCCGAGTGTTATGTATGATGATGCCCTGAAAAGTCACTCTTAAATAACTGTCGTTTGCTAATTAGATTTATAATTGATTTATATTGATATATATTTATCTTGCGACGGATCGTGGAAAGAGTATTGGACGCCGAAATGAAAAGGCAAGTGTCGTTCCATAAAAACCAGGGAGGGTTTATCAAAGGACTCCCCGGTTGCCATATTAATGCCAGATTGATCGATGGCATCCTCAAGGACTCGAAAAGATATAAAAAAGACTGCGCCGTGGCTTTCCTTGACGTAACGGGCGCTTTCGACAATGCCAGTCACCAACATGTCATCCGCTGCCTGGAGGAGAGGGGATTATCAGGTGATCTCAAGAACCTTATTGCAGCCCTTCTTACCGGTAATAAGACTAGGATTTCTACAGGGATTAAAACGACAAATCAGATCCCCGTCCAGAGAGGCGTCCCTTAGGGAGGGCCACTTTCGCCCTCTCTTTTTAACACGGCTATTGACCACTTGTTCAAAGAAATATGCGATTGCCAGATAGCCGCCGATCAAGTCGGTAACAAACTTAAAGAGGATCCAAGTGGAATTATTCTTACCGGTTTTGTGGACGATATAGCCGTAACAGCCAATAGTGTCAGGGGTGCCGAAAGGGTGATTGACTAGGTGCAGAGGCTACTAAGCGAAATCGGCCTCAATATTAATCCCACGAAAAGTACGCAATAATAGTTAAGAATGGTGTCCTTAAAAAAGAAAAACTCTTGCTAGATAATGATGACGTTATGGAGTCCATTGACAGTAACGAACGATTAAGTATCTGGGATGTACCTTCTCGAGTGAATTGAAGGTCAATGAAGACGCAATAAAAAAAACTCAACGAAAACATGAGTAAGCTTACCACGTCTAACCTTTTAAAACCGGACCAAAAATTGAACGTTCTAAACCAGTATGTATTCCCAACAATAGCGTACCCTTTCCAAACCGCTCCGCTTATAAAGTTGAGTCCAGCGCTGCTAGAGGGAGCCGATGTAATAATTAGATGAAGTGCAAAGGCCATGCTTGGCCTTCCAGCAAACACTGCTTCGGCCATGATGTATGCCCCAAGGCGGTATCGTGGCCTGGTCCTACTTCGATGCGAATGGGAAGCGCCTCTACAGCATTGGTCTCTTGTTCAGAAGTTAGCTAACGTCCAAGATGGCATTTCCGGCAGATCTTCGACTACAAGACAGAGGCGAAGGAATGTGCTTCAAGGTTGGCGCTGCGAATGGAGGATTTGGGTGAGTTTCCAAACATAAGGAATATAAGGCGGCAATCGAGAGAGAATTCTTTCGAAGACTAGACTAGCTGTAAGTGGCAGGGAGTTGGAGTTTGCCATTTTAAGGATAACCCAAAAGCAAATAGGTTTATTTGTGATAAAAAAAACCCTGTCTGGCTCTGAATGGACGAACATCATAAAGCTCAATACAAATTACACCCCTCTTCGTGCTGTTCCTGGAGTCGGCGGATAGTCTGCGGGAGCTGTTGGACCCCTCTGACGCAGATGCGGCAGAGATCCTGAAACACCAGCCCATGTGCTTGGTACATGTCCGAATAACATGCTCCTAATAACCCGACGCCATCACAGAGTGAAGCACGCTATTATGGATTTGCTGCATCAACGGAGCTTTACGAGCTTTGAGGAAGTTTATGCCATCGATACGGACGGTTCAGTCAGGTATGCTGACATCGTGACCTTCCAGGAAAACAGCGGCATTGCTTTTGTTTTGGATCCAACGGTCAGATACGAAAGTAATGATCCGAGTCAAGCGGAGAAGGTCCACGAGGAGAAGAGCAAAATTTACGAGAAGTGAATTCCCCACTTCAAAGAAAAATTTGGAGACCAGTTTGGAGATAGGGTGCAGGGCCTGTGGTTTGGCTCGAGAGGGGTCATCCCAATGGAGGTCCGACTTTTTGGGCAGTGTTGGCATCAGCCTCGATGACTTGCTTCCGATTGTGGAGGGCATTATTGTTGACTCCCTGGGCATAATATCCCAGCACTTCCACGGTTGAAAATGTTTCATATATTTAAGTATGTTTTTGCTTTGTAATATCCTGACTATTTCAGTCTCGCATGAGGTACCTGAAATTATTTTCTTTTTACGATTGGATATCTTACTTAATAGTCAAATGGTTTAAACACATGTCTCTCGATTGATTGGTATGCTGTGTCATCTAGCAGCTCAACATCGTTGAACATCCTTGCTTCACTGAAGTATTTCTCTCTTTCTCTATTACTTATGCTTAAGCATAAGAAGATAGTGATCTTTCTCCAATCGTGGAATATTATTGTCCTAGAATTGAAATGACCAGATCATCGAAGTCGCAAGATTGCTTAGAAACTAAATAAATATTAGCCCAGATTGCATTGATCACATTGAAGCTGGAAAGTTTATTTCTGCATTTTTAATTAACATTGTTCTATTCTTTCTTAAACTTCGAGTTATGGCAATTCGATCAGGGTCTTTTTTTAAGAGATAAAAAATATATTATGGATAATGAGCTTTTGAAATAGAAGAAATACATACGAATTTTATGGAATGGCAACTTCAGTAAGTAACGTCAGAGATATTTCTTGTGAGGGATTAGCTCAGTGGCAAGCGCACTGGATTACTACGCGGAGAACCGCGTTCGAATCCAGCTGAGCTGCGCTTGATTTTTTCTTCTTAGGAGCCCCTACAGCTCACTCTCCGGTGATGGACAGTGTTGCCTGTAATGAAAGAGAACACTGTCCGGAGCCCGGCAGTGCACTGAAAAAGAAAGAATTTGTACAATATACTACCTTTGTCACATTGTACCTAATAAATAGTTTATATCACTCGACACCCTTGGTTACAATAATTCCTTTGCAAACAATGCTCATTTTATTTCATAATAGTGCTTATATCAATGTTGAAGAACAATATGTAATTAGGGAATTAGAAAGCAAAGTTTTAGTATTTTTATCAACGAATTCTAACATGTAACAGAAATTTTTTTCTAGTAAGATCGTTTGGGTAACTCTTCCCTTTAGTGGGGGGTTGACTATCCAACCTACGCCACCGTGACCCCCTGTGGGGTCTATTGTGGCACCAACTCCTGTAGAATACTATAGATTATAACAATTTTTATTATAAACTAAAACATTTTGTTTACATTTTTGATAATGTGCACAAAATGAAAAGCTTTATAATGCAACAGAATACTCTTAAATGTGGTCACTTTCTACTAAGACATAATTATATTATAAGATAGCACTTGAGAGGAAAAATACTTTTCAGTAAAAACGCACTTCCAGTCATTAATTTTCTTCAAATTCGAAATTTCGACAACATATTTAATTCTAATTAATATTATATTATAAGTTGAAATTGCAGTTTAGAGGAAAACCTGACCCCAACTTTCCTCCTAAAAGTGCCCGTAAATGAATTTTCCTGGAGAAATGTTTCAAATATTTTTTTAGATATTTGTTTAAACTACATAATTTATTATAAAAGCAATTTCATTATTTTTAGTTATGGAATACCTATCACAAGAAGGAAATGGTTGTTCCTGCGTTGAAACAATCACTGTCAAAATTAGGGCTTGATTACCTAGATCTTTATCTAATACACTGGCCGATGGGGTTTAAGGTATTTGTTTTTTGTTTTTTTTATTTATAATTAGTTTATGAAGTATTAATTTATTAATTTGTTTTGAACATTTCATAAAAGAAAAAATAAGCCTTGGACATTAGTAGAAATTGTTGTAGAGTTACGACTGGATATACAAAACGTTTTTTCTTATTGCAAATGTCCTATTTTATTCTCGACATTCGCTTAGTGTAGGGTATGTACGTTGGCTATATTGCAAGAGGTAAACTGCCATATTCTTCCTAGCAGTAAATCATACATTATAACATTTGTGTTGCTTAGTTCATTTCATGTTTTTCGTACGATCGATGACAGATACAAAAGTGTAATGTGCTACACTTTTTTCTTACTGCTAATATTAAAATTGTAACTGATACATCTTCATCAATGTGAAATTTATAATAAAGCGATTGTTCTCCTTAACTACATAGGTTGTGCATAAAAACACGTCTGTTTTAGGATCAGGTAATTGTGGTTACATAGCAGACCGCATGTAACCCAGAAATTTGGTTATGCAGTATGTAGTTTTTAAGTCTTGGCTCCCCAAAATCCACCTATAAAGAAGTTTTCTGAAATTATGTTGCAAATAAAAGTGACAGGTTTGTGCTGTTTCCAAGTTTAAAGAAAATCGTTGAAGCTGTTTTCGAGGAAATCACAAAATAAAATTAGAAACCTATTCTTGTTTTCCGTTAACGCCTCTCTTCTCGTTACCTATTTTCTTCAGTGTTGGAATTCCAGCTGTTTTTTAACATACGTTAATATAATATAGGTGGAAGAACGTATATTCTACTGTATAGGGACTTTAGAGGAAATCTTAACCTTGCTGCTCCCTCGGAACCTCCTAAAAATCATTTTCCTCGTAAAATGTTTCAATAAGATGATTAAAGAAAATCATTGAACCTCTTTTCAAAAAGATCACGAAAAAAGAGAAAAAAAAAACTCAGTAAAGTCACTTCCAGTTTCGGTTGATGGATTTTGTTCCAAATCTCATTGTCAAATGTGGAGGTGGTACTTAAACAGAATATCCAGATTGAACTACTTGTGCGATTGTTCGTTTTTGAGATAATTTCTTCACATACTCACACTTGATACGCTTACAGTATTACTAAGAGAGAGAGTAGGAGAAGGTAAAAAACAAGATAACTGTTTGATACTTATTAACGTAGCTGCTTATTAAAATAATTGTAGAAAGTATCGGTTAAAAAACTGTTTCGTGGAGTAATTAATTATAGAGATGCTACAATGTTAAATCAAACTGATATTGAAAATTATTTAGAAATGGGTTACTTATTATTGACTTATTCGTTAAATAAGATTATTAACTTCAAATTGAATAAAATGACGTGAAAGAATCTCAACAGAGTAATAGTGCTGAGAATTACATTGTGTTTTTTCACGCCACAGGAAGATCATATGAAGAACTAAAATTTAGTTGTAAGCTACCTTTCTGGAAAATAATTCTGAGAACTTGCAGAATAATTTTTGAAGTTTATTTATAAACGTAATTAAGAAAAAATCTAATAACAATTGCATTTTATTAAGTAAAATAAAAATCAAATAAATGTAGAATGGGGAAGGAAACCTCGCCATTGTTCAATCAAGTAGCAGGTTGCAAGGTAAAAGGAACAAAACAATTCATTATTCAAAATGGGTTTTAGGTCCTACAAGATGTTTTGCCTCCAACAATATGAATGTCTAACCGTAAATTTTTTGATAAGCATAATAAAAGCCGAAAGATAGTTTTATTTTTTCCAATATATCAAAAGGATAATGAAAACAAGTCAAGCTGACTTTAGAAGATAAGCTTCTAAAGCATACGTTCTTATTAATTGGCGTAGTCTCTTGAATAAATTCTGTTATGCATGCGAGACAAAATTTCACAATTTTTCCTAGCTCTACACTGCTCTGTCTGTCCTTACGATACTCATTGTTAGCTTAAACCGTTAGTTTTCCATTTGTTTTATAATTGATTATTACATCTCATATATCTGTTTTCACAGGAGGGAGATGAAATATATCCAAAAGATGGTAACGGCACGGTATTGTATTCAGATACACATTTCTTAGAAACGTGGCAAGGTATGGAAGAATGTGTACGTCTAGGATTAACTAAGTCTATTGGCTTGTCAAACTTCAATAGTAAACAAGTGCAAGAAATATTAGATATAGCGACTATCAAGCCAGTTAATAATCAAGTAAATATATGCAATTTGTTTATTTATTAAATTTTTTTTAAATATTTTTGAAAATGGTATTCAAATTGTCAGGCCTTAAAATTATAATGAGATGTTTGTACGGCAATGGCCAGAGGAGTTTTAAGAAGAAGAATTCTTTGTTGCTCTACGTTTCGGGAATCATTAGTACCCTATTTCAGGAGCTCTTAAGGTGTGAGAGGAGTGTACGTTGAGATTGAAATTAACGTTGAAATTTCAATCAACGTACACTCCTCTCCTACACTAAAGAGTTCCTGAAGAAGGGCACCAATGGTACCCGAAACGTAGAGCAACAAAGAATTCTTTTTCTTTAAAAACTCCTCTGGCCATTGCCGTACAAACATCTCATTATAATTTTTAAAATATTTATAATGTACTGTTTTTTCATAGGTTGAATGCCACCCTTATCTCAATCAATCCAAGTTAATAGACTTTTGTAAAGATAGAGATATTGTAGTCACAGCTTATTCACCCTTAGGATCACCGGCAAGGCCATTACCAACAGCTGAAGCAAAACGACTGCTTGATGATAATAAAATAAAAGAATTAGCTGAAAAATATCAAAAAACTTCCGCTCAAATTCTAATCAGATATCAGGTGAGAAAAATTAATGGTTGCGGAAATAATCAAAATATCTTTGAAATTCTCTATCATTTATTTTATTAAGCTTAAAACTTACTCTAATCCCAAATACCTCACCAGTAGGATGCTTCCCTCTTCCTTTCTATATTTCTACAATTAGTATAAGTTCTATAGAGAGCAAATCGTGAGAGGGGTGCGCCCTCTTTTGTGTTCTTTGAAAAAATAGGGAGTACCAAGGTCTTCCGCTGATTACTGAATTATCTAAAAGAGTTATTAGTGTTCCTTCCAGTGCTTGCATCTGACTTCGCCACTTATAGAAATATATTTATTATCTTTTTAATTCTAACAAGAGGTCGGAGATGAGGCGTGCGTTCTTCACATATGATTAAAAGGAAGTATACAAAATATGTTGCTGTCAGCCTCTAGGAACAAATCAAAATACTTTTATTTTGGAGAGACCTTAATATCAGCGGTGTTTGAGCTGACGAGGTTGATGTAATATTCAGGCGACTTAAGATTCAAGAAACGGTCACTGCTGGGTAGTATCTTATTTTTCTCCTAAATAGTGATTGATAAAAATTATTAATTGTTTTCCATTTAATTGTCGACGCTCCCTTATTAATTATTTGATATTTATGTTAGATTTCTTGATTGGGATTGCAATTAAAAGTCAATTTTAATTTTTTCACACTAGACATTTCACAGTACGTAGGGTATCAATATTTAAGAAAATTAAAAAAAAAAAATATTTTTTTTTGTGTTAACATTAAATAGAAGAGTATCTTAAAATTTTTAAGATAAGACAGCATTTACGCTGCCAGATCTTTTATCAGTATTTTTTAATTTTGTAAATGTGAATATTTACCATAATATAAAATGTTAACAAGTATCAATAGTTTATAAAAAATTTCAAGTTGCTTTTCAATTTAATGTAAACAAAAAAGAATAAATCTGTTTGTGATTTGCTTAAATATATATATTCTTCTGAAATAGGATACATCCCCAGAAGTCTAAGGAAAACTAAAATTGACTTTATTTGCACTCTTGTCCCAGAAATCAAACAAAAACAAAGCATCAAAGAAAAAGAATTGCTTAATACCTAGGAAGATTTTTTGTTTTTTAAATAAAACTTTCATTAATTAATATAATTTAGTTTCAAACTTCTATAATCGTCTATTATTTCTACAGATACAAAGAGGTGTAATCGTGATTCCAAAATCCGCAAACGAAGAAAGAATTAAGAGTAATTTTGAAGCATTGAATTTCAAATTATTAGAACAAGATATGGAACAATTAAATAATATGGAACATCCTCAAGGCAGAATGATTCCTTTTTTTGTGTTAGTATTTTTTATTTTTTATTTTGTTAACTTAAAGCGCATCAACGTCTAAGATCATTGGTGCCCGGAAGTGCACTGCCAGCCTCCGGACAGTGTTCTCTCGCAATAGACAACACTGTCCATCACTGGACAGTGAGCTGTAGACTCTCCTAGGAAGAAAAAATCGAAGGGCAGCATTGAAACCGGGATCTCCGCGAGAGAGTCCAGTGCGCTAACGACTGAGCTAATCCATTCCCAGTACTTTATTCATAACAAATTAGAATAGCCATTCTAGAAAATTGTTTTATTAGTAAAAGTATTAATATATTTTGTTTCAGGCTTAAAGATCATAAAGATTACCCATTTAACATTGAATTCTAAGAATTTTATCGGAAAATATATAGAAAAATTACAAATGTCTTTCGTTTTTTTTTTTTACATTTATTAAATATCTCAAGATATATAATGTTGATTCTATTTAAAACCTGGCCATTTATTAAAATGCATTGTGCATCATGGTTATAGAATTTGAGGGCTAGATCCATTTACAACTGATTTTGGATTTAAATTGATTTTTTTTTTTAATAAGAATAAATCTAAATAGACGACAAAGAAGTCTCACGTAATGTCTTTGTTTTCATAACAAAAGTATGTGATATTTTTTTTTTTATGAACTATATTTTCTTTAATAAGTCAGAAATAAAGATTGTAAAAAATTGGATCTCAGTATGTTATTACTTTTAAGAATTTTTAATTTTAAAAATAACATTCTTACTGACTTATATATTATATTAAGCGGATCGTTATTAACGGCATTAGAAAACATTACCCGATCATAGAATTCATTAAGTAAGTGTATTTTTTTTTCTTGTTATAATTGCAAAAATTGAATAAAAACTATTTTCCTCAGACTGTTAACAATTTATATACTCCTAATAGTATCAGGATTGATATTTATACAAACCATACTATACTTCAGGAAGACTTCTACAGTAAAAAATATTTCTAGTCTTTGTAATGGACAAAATATAGCGCAAGAAAACTAAAACAGCAAGGTAAGATGTGAGAATCAAGTTTTACAAGCAGATAGATAATAAATTGAAATAGCTCTTTAAAAGTAAACCTAACACCACCTCTCTCCAAAAAGGGCTTTTAAATGAATTTTTCTGGATAAATGTTGCAAATAAAAGTTGTAGATCTTTGTGTGTGTAGTTGATATGCTAAGTTTAAAAAAAATCGTTTGAGCCTTTTTCGAGAAAACCCCAAAAATAGTGAACAAAAAAATTAGTAAAATGGTTAAGGAATTTTGACACATAACTTACTGTTGGATCCCATTTGATAAACGGAATATCAAGTTTTTTGTTTTTTAATTTAAGGCAACATCTATCGTCATTTGCGCCCGGAGGCTTTTCAGTGAGTACAATGAGCTGTAGAGACTTCTAGGAAGAGAAAGAATATCAAATTTGAACTGATGTTGATTTCAGCGCAAAATATAGCTCTTTTTGATGTTATACAGTACTTGATCGATGTAAAGTCCGCCTGCAAAATGGTCATTACTTTACTTAATGTAGAGAGAACTGATTTTTAAAATGCCTTTCAATGGAAACTTAATCCTCGCTTCTCTCCTAGAACTCCCAAAAATAAATTTTTCGAGGCAAATATTTCACTTAAAAATTAGACGAAAAGTGTGTAGTATGCATATATCGTTTAAGAAAAATCTTTTGTATCATTTTCGAGAAAATAGTGAAAAACTAATACTTCCGTACTATAACAGTAAAGAACCAATTTTAGATACTGCTTAGAGCTTATGAAAAGTGAATACTGCCATCATCATCTTATAGTGTTTGTGGTACTGGTTTCGATTTCTGGTTTTGGCCTTGGTAGAAGCGGCCCACCGCACTGCGACCTTCACGGTCTATTGGTTCTTAAGATTTTGTGTGATGTGTTAATATCAAGTAGGAGGCGGATAGTAAAGGATATCTGCGACTCGCTTCTGTCCACATACTTGATAAGAGAATGTAAAGCCCGCCTGGCATTACATTTTAATTAATCTTAAACTTCTAGAATTGAGCTCGTTCCAACAAATGTTAAACACACACACAAGCACACAAAATCGAAAGCAATACAAATAACACCGACAAGTTTGTTAATGTACATCGATTTTTTCTTAACAATCGATGTACATTAACAAACTTGTTACCTTCAACTTCAAATTGAAATTACTGCATATGACTGTTGCTATCGAACTTTTTGGTCACTTTGTCGAGAACTGTTGTCAAGTGACTCACTTAAGAACAAATTTGTTTATTTCATTTGCACGACTAAAAAAAGAAGAATAAATAAAAATGGCTTTTAAACCATTTGTTACCTTTAACAATGGTAACTGTTGCCCACTTCTTGGTTTAGGAACTTGGAATGTAAGTTCTTTTTTTTTCTATAATCTGTAATAATAATGTGACCTAGCTTAGCTCTTGAGTACCATATTATTTTTTATATTTCTCTGCAAAATGAGGTAAATCTTATTTATTTTTACATTTAACAATGCATATAAAAATTAAAGAAAATAATTTCTTCTTACTGCAGGAATTCACAAAAGATATCTTTTTGGGTTATTTACTTAATTATCATGTAGGAATATCTTGATAAACCTGAGTTTTCTTTTCCTTTGCCGACAAATATAATGAATAATTAAAAATTCGATTCCTTTCCAAGTTTAAATAAATTTAATTAAATGTTCAATGTGCGAAAATTAAAATTTTTTATTCATTTATGCCTGTATAATTACTTAATTAAGCCTTGTAATCAGTGTGTTTTCTTATTGAATTTAACTATTATGCTTAATTATCAGTAAATTTTAATTTTATCTTGTTGTTTTCTTCTGATCAAGGACTACGAATTACTAAAATCCTACCAAACGCCGAAAGAGTTTCATTCTGTTTTTAATTTAAAAAATAAGAATTTTATAGGGCTGACTAAAATTCATCTGTTACTGTCATAAAATCCACTTCTATAAGATTTTCCCATTTATAAGACTAAAATATTAGCCTGGTAGAAACTTTATGCAGACACTCCCTTAAAATTCTTGGTTTGGTTTTATTTTTATTAAAAATAAAGAGACTTTTGGTGTTTGGAAGGAATTTAAAAAATTCACCGGTAAAAAAGCAAGTAGCAGTATTAATTTTTAGAAGTTCATATTAAGAGACTTATTCATAAATGAATGGTTTGATCCAAATTATCTTTCCTCTCTGCACCTTTTTAAAGCGCTAAATTTCGGTTTTCGAACACAATTTGCTTTAGAAATGGAAATTATTTGAACATCGTCGCATAGAAACTTGGAACAATATTTGCTTGTTAAAATCAGAAAGAGTATTTTGTTTGTAACATTGTACTTACAATTATAATGCAGTATTTAAAAATTAAGCAATTAACTAATAGCCAATTGGTTATTAGTTAATTGCTTAATTTTTAAATACTGCATTATAATTGTAAGTACAATGTAAAGATAACATTTAAATGTTATACTTTTATTGTCACTGCTATTCTTAGAATTAATTATCTAACAAGCACTTGGCGAGTCGATAGTAAAATATTACTGATAATAAGTTTTCGTTTCATTTTGACCTTCATTTTTTTTTTGTTTACTTTGGTCTCATGACCTTGATTTTTTACAACTAAAACTGCAATGAGATGAAGAAAGTATTGGTAAAGTCTAAAAGTAGAAAGGCAATTCAAAGTTATAGATGTAACAAATCTAATAGCAGGGTAAGTTAAAAAAGATTTGAATGTTGACTTTTGCAGTCTAAACCTGGTGAGGTTGAACAGGCGATTAAGGATGCCATTGATATTGGGTACAGACATTTTGATTGTGCTCATATCTATTTAAATGAAAAGGAAGTTGGTGCTGCTCTAAATGAGAAGATAAAGGAAGGTGCAGTAAGCCGAGATGGTCTGTTTATTACCAGCAAGGTACTAGCAAGGAATTTTTATTTTTTTCCAATTCATTCCAGACTTAAAAGTTAATCTTTCATTAAAATGATATTTGTATTAGCCTGCTGAATTCATGTCAGTCTGCATTATTTCAGAAATTATCTGATATCCTCTTAAGATGCATAAGCACGGTCCAATATACCATACTACCCTACAATTTTTAGATTTTTATGAAAACGTTTGCCTAGCCATTATCTATGTCACTTCGTTGGCAGTGATTTTGGCAATTGGTTCTTCTCCACAAATTGAATGTATTTATTTAGAACTTTCAAAAAATGTATTTCAGTTGTTCATAAATAAATAAATAAATTAATCTTTATCCATTCTTCAAAGTTTTACAAATAGACAAACATTATTTCAGCCTATGGAAAGACCATAGCACTCTCTACAAATAATCTCGTTATGAAAAACTAATTTGATTGAGACTAGTAATGACTAAATACGAGTAATCCTCAGTTAACGAAAGTGTTGTTTCATAAACAACACTATGAACTTTTTTTTATATTATCAAATGAAAGAATTATAGCGATTCAGGATTTTTTGGGCCAAATAGTTGAATATATTAAACATAAGTATTATGTTGAATATGTGGATCGATCCGCAATGCTGGATAACATCTGGCATTTTATCCGTCGCATGCATATTTATTTCCTTCGTCAGTCAAATTTGCTCTCTGACGATGGATGAAAAATCCGAAACCGGTCAGGAAGAAAATAAATATGCATGCTACGACGGATAAATACCAGATAAAAATTGTGATTAGCTTTTTTCCCTTCTTTTTTTTAAATAGTGAAACAGATTAATTTTGTTCAAAATGAAAAACATTTCATTAATGTTTTCAGTTGTGGAACACTTTTCACAAACAGGACCAAGTTGTGCCTGCACTTAAGAAAACTCTTGCCAATCTTGGACTAGAGTATGTTGACCTATATCTAATCCATTGGCCTATGGGATTTAAGGTAAACTTTTCATTAATTCCTTCATTTAATATTTTAATCGATATAATAATATTTGTATGATAGTTAACCAAAGTGCCTTCAGTGGAAATCTAATGATATTCAGATTTCTGAAGGTCACGTTCAGTAAAAACTGAAGGTCCAAAATTAGCGTCTTCAGATTCGAATCTATAATCGATAAACTAAAATTTCTAAACGCTTAGTACTTTTTAGTTTTGAATTATGAAAAATATTCCTTTTTCAATCATTCCTATATCCAATTTAAAGTTGATCATGTTTCAGTGTAATTACCACTCTGTAATAAATGTAAAGGTTTTCAAGTTATTTAAAAACATTAGAAAGGTTATACAATTTAATTTTTAAATGTTATAAACAAATTATTCCTTTATTTTAGCTCGTAACATGAAACTCTACAAGTTTGATAAGGTATCATAACCCATTTTAGTTCCCGTTTTTATCAAAAATTAAAGTAACTATAGAACAAATACTATTAAATTACTTAAACACTAGATTTTGCAGGCACAAAAATAAATTGGTATTATACTATCAAAAATTTGCAGGAAGATGGAGATTTATTTCCAAGAGATGAGAATGATAAAGTATTATATTCGGATACACATTACACGGAAACGTGGAGAGGTATGGAAGAATGTGTAAAAGAAGGTTTAACTAAATCTATTGGGCTTTCTAATTTCAATAGCCAACAGATACAAGAAATTCTTGATATGGCCAGCATCAAACCTGTTAACGTCCAGGTATACAATATATTATTAATAATGGGTTTAATAATTACGACTAACTCCTCAGTATTACAGTTATAATGTAACACTATTATAATTTTGTAATCTTGTAAGAACGGTTTCGATACTAGAGGGTCATCTTCAGCCAGTAGTTACATTGTAACCAGGTCTGCTAAAAATGTAAATCAGTAATGTTTTTCAGAGATATTTTCCGTGCTAGCTGCTTCTTTTTGTGGCATCGACCGGTTTCGGGCGAACGCCCATCATCAGGATGTTTTTGTCAAAACAGTGTGATAACATAGACTTACGCAGAGCAAATCTGTTGTTACACTAGAAGTGTTTTTGATAGGACCTAACTAGGTTAAGAGGGGTGTTGCCAGCTTGAAGAATCGGGTTAGTAAGAGCCCCGCCAATTAAAATTATCAGAATTAAAACGTAGAAGGCAAGAGTTTGGAGGGAGAAGAAGGTGTTTTTTCGGTTAGATGTATTACATTCTTGATAATACTGTGTTTATTTTTGAGATATTTGGAACTATTGATTTTTTTATATATTTTGTTATTAATTTTTAGAGCTGTTTTATGTTATGTGAAGATGGTCTTTCT
Organism: Triatoma infestans; assembly: GCA_011037195.1. Lineage (NCBI taxonomy): Eukaryota > Metazoa > Arthropoda > Insecta > Hemiptera > Reduviidae > Triatoma > Triatoma infestans. Next base: position 92,560 of record JAAEAF010002851.1, on the reverse strand, counting down.
ATTGAATTGTAGTTTTTGAATAAAAGATCAGTTGCTTTTGAAGAAGCTATATGAAATTACCCCTGAACAACTTTTGTCCACTCTTATTTTAAACACCGTCTAAGTGGGAAAACACATTTTGTTTATGGTTCTCTAAAAGGCATAAACAAACTCTTTTAAAAATGGAAAAATCCAACAAATGGGGATAACTAAATCTTCGTCTTTGAAGGAGATTTATTTTGATAATTAATTTCTCATACTATCTTACTATTTTATTTTTTTATTTATAACAGAGCGAATGAACCCTGTGTCAGCCATGGGCTACTGTGGATTAGTTACTGACAAGAAATGATAAAATACGAGCTGAAGGATCTAAGATAGTATAAATAAATAAAAGTATTGTTGAACAATTAATCTGTATAAGCAAGATATTTGAAAATCACGTATTCCATTCCGTAGTTTACCTTTTACAATTCACATGCACCATTCACACGCACATAAACTTAAATATGGGTTCTTTATAGCTTTAAATATAATAAGTCAAAACGAGCTTAAATACCGAATTTTAAAAATATATCATTGAAAAATTCGACCTTAATGATGCGTACACTCCACAATTAACATTTTATTTTATCGACTAGCATACATTATTCACATATGTGCAAACTAAAAGCTTTTGATTCATATGTCAGAGTTAGACTAAAACTAAAATCTATTTAATGAGATATTTGAACGTTGAGAACGTTCTCAACATTTACTCCTCTCCTACCCTAAAGAGCTCCTGAAGAAGGGCACCAATGGTACCCGAAACGTAGAGCAACAAAGAATTCTTTTTCTTTAAAAACTCCTCCTCTGGCCGTTGTCGTACAAACATCTCATTGTAATTTTAAGGCCTGACGATTTGAATACCGTTTTAAAATCTATTTGTTTTTAAAACTTAAAAACTTTTTGGTCCAGATGAACTGTGTATTATTTATTGTTATTGTGGGAAGATGGCTTTGAATAGAGGTCACTCGCGAATTTTGTCTGTTTGTTTATAAGGTTTTGTGTCTTATGTTTATATATTATATCCAGTTGTTCTAGTATGTCCAGTCGTCGTCCTTTTGTGTCTGGATGTATTAATTTTATCGTGGTGGAGATGTCAGGTTTGTGCTTGTTTGTGTTTAGGTGATTGGTATGATTTGAGTCAATTTGGTTGCACTTGTATGAATTATTTATGTTGAAAATTGGCTGGGTCCGCAATGCTGGATAACATCCTGTATTTTATCCGTCGTAGCATGCATATTAGTTATGTTCCTGACCGGTTTCGGATATTCACCCATCGTCAGAGCAAATTCACCAAGTTCGTGTAGAGAGTTCACTTCAACGAAATGTGTCTGTATGTTTCACTTGTTGGTTGTATGTATGTGGGAAGGTTATAAGGTTATGTTACTACATGTGTGTGTTTCATGACAAAGTGAAATTATTATAAATTATGATTAGGCATTCGGAAATAGTGTGTAATAAATAGCATAGAATACTTTATAACTAAATTTTAAGACGGTTGTTAAGCATGCTCAGTGTTTTATCAAGACATTTACATGGAGGGGGGATAAGTTATTTCAGGAGTAAACTGTACTAATAAGATTAGATAAATTTTAAGGAAAGGCAATTAATGGATGAATTTTAAAGAAAGGCAATGCAAAGTTTAAGTAAATTGATATGTAAGAAGGTGGTAACAAACAGCAAATTGGAGATGATTTTAAAAGTAATAAAGGAAATCAAATGTGTGCGTTATTATTTATCATGCTTTTTTTTAATTATATTAATTTATATTTAAATTACATTAAGAATATGTTGAGAGAGATGTGGCATTTGTAAAGGTATTTTTAATAGGGCACGGTAGAAGATTTTAAATATATCATGCAAATAATTTGTACTTTAATCGGGGAAAGAACAAGAAAATTTAGTTCCACAGGTTAGAATTTAACAAAAGTGCATGCATATGCATTTTTTTTTTTTGTGAGCATATATATTGGAGCATACATATGTATTGTGAGCATACATATACATACATATATATGTGTATGTGTATGCATAGATGTCTTTTATACTAGTTTGGTGGTATGTTTGTAATACAGTTAGGTGTGAGGAATGACCTTAAAGAGTGTGTCTGAGTTATAGTTTATTTGGTCATTCATTATGTTTTTGTGGATAGTCTTGTGTTTGTATATTTCTATTTTTTCTAAAATATCCATTCGTCTTCCTTTTGTGCCTTGGTGTAATAGGACCATTGTTTTTTCTAAACTTTGTGGTTCGTGGTTGTTCTTTAAAAGGTGGTTAGCATAAGTGGAGACAGTTGTACTGTATTTGTAAGAGCGTAGGTGCTCTTTAAACCTGTCTTTGAGGCGTCTTCCGGTCTGGCCTACGTACGTACAATTGCATTCGGGGCAAGACAGTTTGTATATACCACTTTTGTCATACAGGCTGGTTGTTTCTGTATGTATGCATATTTTGTTTATAAGTTTATTGTTTGTTCTGAATGCTGTTCTAAAGCCTAGTTTTTTGAAAAAGTTGGTCAGTTTGTAAACCTCATTTCCTATGTATGTGAAAGTGGCGAATATGTTGGGTGTTGTGGAATTTTCGTCTTGGTTGCGGTTTAGTCTGTTTTTTCTTAACAACGCTAGCAGGGTATCCGTTTTTTGTGGCTATGGTGTATATGGTGTTGAGCTCTTGTTTGTAATTGGTCGCTGTGAGTGGTATAGTTTCTAGCCTGTTAGTTAGGTGTCTGAGGGCTGCAATGATGTTAGTTAGTTTGTGCTGAATGATGGGAACTGGAAGGTATTATGGTGTCGGTAGAAGTGGGTTTTCAGTCTATTTTGTCTATTTTGTCATTATTTCTGGTAAGTTTAATGTCTACAAAGTTGAGAGTGCCATCGTTCTCGTACTCATGTGTGAATTTTATATTGGGGGTAGAGGTTGTTTAAATAGTTTAAGAGTGTATCTATGTCAATATCATATTCGAGTATAAGTAGTGAGTCATCAACGTAACGTGCATAAAATGTTATGTTGAAATGTTCTTTTAAGTATGGGACGTAAGTGTCTTCTAAATGTTGCACGAAAATTTCGGATAGAATAGCAGATGTCGGGTGTCCCATTTCTAATCCGTCTGTAGCTAGGTAGAAATTGTTGTTGAATCTAAAGTAGTTTTGTTTTACTGTAGTTTCGGTTATGGTTGTTAGTTGATCTATGTATTGTTGTGGATGCTGTTCTTTTAATTTCTGTTTTACAATGTTTAAGGTGTCATTGATAGGAATGGATGTGTATAAGTTAGATATATCAAGGGAAATCAGTCGTGATGAGGGTGTTATTATTGTGTCTTCCATTAAGTGAATTACGTGCTGTGTATTCTTTATGGTAAAAGTGTCATGTAGTTTGATTTTGTTCTTAATTACTGTTGCAAGTAGACGGGAGAGTTTGTAGGCGGGTGCTGTGGTGTAGTTGATGACGGGTCTAATAGGGATGTTAGGTTTATGAACTTTGGGAAGTGCGTTTAGTTTTGGTGCTGTGGGGTTCATGAGATGTATTTGTATGTTTCGTTAGATGGTATGATAAGTGTAGCTATTTTTATGGATGTTTTTATTCGTTGTTGAAATTGTGTAGTTGGATCTTTCTTGAGTTGTTTGTGTACATTGCCGTTAATGAATTCTAAAGTTTTGTTGATGTAATCCGTGTTAGTTAAAATTACTGTACTACTGCCTTTGTCTGCTTTAGTTATGACTAGGTTGTTGTTTCTTACTTTCTTTCGTATGTTGTTAGCAGTGCGTAATTCATGATTGTCCTTTTTGGTATGTGTTGACATTTTTCTTTTTATGTTATTGGTAGCATGACATATCAATAACGATTATACAGACTTATCGGAAGACGATCCAAATTACCTATAGAACTCAAAAGACTGATATATATTTCTATAATCAAACCAATTTGGACTTACGGACTTGGAATTGTGGGGTTCAGCTAAACCTACAAACTTACATACCATTCAGACATTCCAATCTAAGCTACTTCGACAGATAGTTGATGCTCCTTTCTACGTGTCAAACCTTACGCTCCATAATGACCTCAACGTCCCTTTCGTACAACAACTGGCCAAGACAAAATATCATAAACTGCATACTACTCTCTCCTTTTGCTCTAATCCTCTTGTACAATCTCTACTACCATCCCTGACATCCCCTCGCCGTTTGAATCGCCAATGGCACCGAGATTTCCTTCGGGACTGATCAGTGCTACTGGTATCCCGTAGAGAGTGCTACCGCTGGGTAGTTTCTCTCCTCCTACCTTCTCACAGCCTACAGTTTCATCATTCAACATCCTATTTACTCATTGTATATATGTAATTCAAATTGTAAATTTCTAAATAAACAAAAAAAAAAATTGCTGCATTGATAAAAGAGCCAAAAATAATTATTAAGCATTTCTTTTTCTTTCTGTATTAAAACAAAAATTTTGTAAACTTCAATTTAATGACATTCATACAAATGAAGCTTAGCTAGCTACTCTACAAGAAAATTCAGAAAGATGCAATAATTGGATAATTTTTCATTAAAAAGTAAAATGTCCACTTTGATATTTGTTGTAGGGGAATTTCGCACTGCGATCTGAAAGATCTATTGTGTCCCCCGGAGCCTTCTCAGGGCACTGCCGGTCTGCAAAACTAAACTGTAGCTAAACTGTGTTCTGTAGCTAAACCCTTCGTCCTCCCATGGCTTGTGCCAGTTACTAGGGACGGAGACCCTAGTTTGTGTACTGTGTTTGTCCTTGTTTGTAAAGAGTAGAGTGTTTGTACTTTAAGTGTATTGTGTACTGTTCTGACGAAGTGCATGGAGTACACAATACACCGTGGTAACCCGTGGGGTCGCTACTCCCCAAATAACTGCGTGCAACAGATACACCTTGCGGGCTTGATATTTGTTAAATGTATAAATGTTTTTTTTATTGCCAAATCGATAAACCAATAACAAATGGACTCATTATTATTTCAAACATAATTTTTCATTTCTGTTTGCAGGTTGAATGCCATCCATATTTGAATCAAACAAAATTGTATAAGTTTTGCGAAGCCAATGGAATCACGCTGACAGCCTATTCACCATTAGGTTCGCCTGCAAGGCCAGGGGCAAAACCAGATGATCTAATTCTACTAAAAGATCCCAAATTGAAAGAATTGGGCGATAAATACAATAAAACCCCGGCACAAATTCTTATTAGATATCAAGTAAATTATTTCATTATTTTCACATTCTCTTCGCTGTAAGAAGAATTATAGTTTTTCAGATGTGAATGTTTCAAATTAAAGAACAGTTTATGATAGTTTTTTAAGGAAAAAATCAAATATTAATTTCATTTAGAATTTCCATCACTTACTTGTTCATAATATTATATTGGTTAGTACAGTATATTGAAACAGCAAATAGTTGTAAGCCCAAGATTATAAAATCTGCTCATGAAACTAATTTTAGCGCAAGTGTTCAATGAAAGTGATAAGATCTTCTACCAGATTTAAAAAAAATTATTGGAGCCGTTTCTGTGAATTCAGAAAGTTTGGCTTTCTGCTTTTTTTATTTGTAATCTCTCCCTCACACTTAAGAGAGGGAAAGAGATTAAATGAAGGATTTCCGGAAATCTTAATTTCGAAAACAGCCTTCGTAATATTATGATATAAAAAGTTTTTTAGTAAATGGTCTCTTTTTGCATGTGTGTATGCTTTTTTTAAAAAAAAACATGCTCTACATATAAAAGCATTCAATTCTAGCAGTTAAATATAAATACAATAATTTAACAAATGTGTACAAACTTTCCAAAAGATGTCAACAAAATTAACAAAAGTATTACTTCTAATTAAATAAAAAATTTCTAAATTCTTATGTGTGTGTGTGATTGAACAAAACTAAACTCAAAGTGAAAAATCATAGTTATTCAACTCGAAATTAAATTTGTGTATTTATTATTAGATTGGAAGATTTCCATCAAAATCGACGACACTCAGTGCGATTTCCCCGAAAACGGGTGCCAACGATTTTTACTTTCTCTCATGCTTTTAGAGGAAGTATTGTAATCGTGTTCTTCAGTTTATCGCGATTTTCTTCAAACTTCATATATTATCTACATTCATTAATAACTATAATTTTTATTTGAATATCTTCTCGGAAAAATTGATTTTTTGGGGTTTCTGTTATAACAGTAGCGTTATAACATGCCAGTCAATACAATTTATGGTATTATATTAATATATATTAGAAGCATTGATAGAATTCCAAATTTGAAGAAAATCAGTTCACCGGAAGTACGATTTTACAGATTAGGTTTTAGAGATTTCTATCGTTTTCACGAAAACGTCTGCAACGATTTTTTTAAAATTTGAAATGCTCATTGCAAAGGTATAAAGCTATCACTTTTATCACAGAAATTTTTCATCAAAATTTGATTTTGGAGGGGTTTTGGGGGGGGTCTTTGAAATATGTTTAAATTTAAATGGTCTTGAGATAGTGGGTGCCCATAGTGTCCAGTCCATTCAGGTATAATTCCATCCCATTACCTTTCTGTTTTTATGACCAGCCCTCAAAGCATTGCAATTATAAAGAATTTTTTTGTATTAAATTGTATTAATTGAAGTAAGAGAAAGTCGTGTGAGTGTTCCTCACCAGATTTTTTTATATAATTGTTTACACTTGGTACAATATTTAGATGTAACTTTTATTTTTTGAGAAAATAGATTGTTTCTGGGGAATGTTATACTTCTTCTACTCTAATACACTGTTACGTTTCCAGTATTAGGAGCAACTAGAAATTCAGTAAAAAATCCAAGTTTGAAGAAAGTGTATTGATTAATTCTGTGAGAATTAAGTTAATTAAGTTGCTTAATGCTGTAAGAGAGAGGCGTTTCGAAGATGTAACATTAAGCGAAAATGACTTACTCGGTTTATTTCCAATTTCCTAACTAGAATATTTAGTTTTTAGTTTTATTTTATTTTTTTTTGTTCATATTATTTTACAGATTGAAAGAGATATAATAGTGATTCCAAAATCTGTTAATAAAGAAAGAATTCAGAGTAATTTCGATTCTTTATCGTTTACATTATCCAAAGATGATATGAAGATTTTGGATGGCTTAGATAGACAAGATGGAAGAATGTTAAAACTTGAAAAGTAAGTAACTATTTTTTAATTATTAACAAAATTATTGTTTTTCTGTATTGTGGGGAATCTCTGAATGAAGTCACAATACATAAATTTTGTGAAAATTTTTATTTCAGAGACATTTTCCATGGTAGCCTGCTTCATTTTGTTGTCATCGACCGGTTTCGGGCGTTCGCCCATCTTCAGGATGCGTTTTTAGACAGTGTGACTACACAGACTGGCACAGAGAAAATTTAGTTTACACAAAATTTAGCAAATTTACAGAAAATTTAGTTTACACAAAATTTGCTCTGTGCGAGTCTGTGTTGTCACACTGTCTAAAAACGCATCCTGAAGATGGGCGAACGCCCGAAACCGGTCGATGACCACAAAATGAAGCAGCTACCACGGAAAATGTCTCTGATGCTTTCCAGCTCTGCGGAACCAACCACCACAACAATTTTTATTTATTTGTTTTAAACAAAGAGCAGTGAAACAATAATTAATTATATTAAACAGCTGTTAATACAAAAACATTACATACTTAAGTATCAGATCCTTTGTTCTTGTTCGTGAGCCAATTGCTCTCCCCTTTCTATTCAACTTTCCGTGAAAGATCACTTTCCTCCTTTATCCCATGTGTTTCTGTCAATAGCGAGAACTTACGACTTTCTACTCATTTCATATATAGTCCCCCAGTCTTTCTTGAGACATTGTAGAAAGTGCCTAATTATTCCAGCTGATGCTTTTGTATTATTCCTTCAGCAGGTCTAGCTCCAGATTGACATTTCTTACGCGGTCTCATCATGTTTTTTTCAATTTTCTCTCCTCCAACCTTCCGATAGTTTTAAATTATTTTTAATATTATAACAATAATGATAATAAGTAACTTATAGTTTTTTGTTTTTGTCTGAGCTTTAGAGTAATAGAATACTTAAAAATGATGGTAAAAATGAGTTGTTTTAATTGTTAAAAAGTTACAATATAATGAGTACAGTTTTGTAAGAAAAATTAAAATTATGTGTTCCCGCGAGGGGGAGTGAACTCGCTACCTCTTCGGGTCAGTATGGGTATCCCAGAGCCTAATAACAAGGGCAACATTTAATACTTACTACTCCGAAACTCGCACACAAAACATGAAACCCTTAGAGATACTTGATGTGGAAAGTATATCTAGACATATTCGACACTCTCAGTTCAGCTACTATATAGAAGGCACATGGAAAACAGGGTCGCACTAGATTAAGTCATCAATGGACTATATTGCTATTCTGCTATATAAACATGTGTACTGAAATTCATATTATTTTAATTAATATTGAAATTGGTTTTTAGCATTGCTGACCATAAGGATTATCCTTTCAGTATTGAATACTGAATTGCTGCCCGAACAAATAAGAAGAAACAAAGAAACTGATCACTTACATTTATTAAACCTCAAGATATGAACTATTTTGTTTTATTAACAAATTAAAATTTGTTTATTTAAATGTGATAATTTAATAAATTAAAATTTATTTATGTAAACTATTTGAACAAAACATAAGCATTAAGCTTTTTCGTAATGTTGAGATTATAATTACTACTATTATTATATTTTTTGCATTTAATTTAGTTAGCACTATCATATTCTGTGTAAATCAGTTTTAAAAATACACTAAATGCTTTGAATTGAATTGATATTTTTTGTAATTATTAAAGATTCAACATAAGTTTGTAGTAAAGTAATAACAGGAGTTTTACATTTCAAAAATAATGAACTTTCTCTCTTCGAAATTTTAATTCAGGCATTTTGCTAATTCTATCTTTGCATTGTTTTTGGTTTGAAATATATGTCAAATGGAGAGAAGTTGATTGTTGAAAGCCGTGAGGCTAAAAAGTGAAATGACATATAAAAAATTAAAAATGCCAAGTTAGTACCAAGTGTTATTAACACCCAACATTCCCTGATGATTATGGCACTATTTCAAATTATATCGATATTTTTCGTTCAGTCATTATTCCCCGGGATAAGATCCTAATTATATCGTGTTAGTGGCAACGGATTTGTTTTTGAAAATGAAATTTTCCAAATTATTTTCGGTTAAATATATTTAGCGGAGAATAATCGTCGAAATTAAATGCAAAGTTTAATCGTAGTTATTTTTGGTGGTTGTTTTTGTTTATATCAGAATTAAATTTGTAAATTTCAAACGATCTAACCTTCAGTTATAGAGTGCAATTTCAGTAGTTGTGTATCAGTTTTATATTAATTCTTTGTAGTTAACGAACACATGTGACTATTCGAAAATTAGAACTCTGTATAATGTTTACAAAATTTTTTCCGTAAGTTAGTATTAGAGACATTATAACCTTGCACATATGAGCAGTTTATAATGCTAAAGTACGAAAAATTGGACAATGTCTCTTGGTTAAACTTAAAAGCAGTTTCTTTAGAATTGCTTTTTAAAAACATGTTTTAACTTTTTTTTATTTCTGTTTCTTTCTTTCTTGTTTAAAAATCACATCGGTTTTTTTGTTTATTGAAATCATCATTTACGATATTTTTCACTGATATACTTATATCTTGGCAACATTGTCTTTTTTGGTTCTTTATATTCTAAGATTGCTTATGAACAATTACTATTACCATTGTTTTTTTTTTGACAGTTACATTTCGTTGATTTTTTTTTTAAATTCTAAAAGTTGTGCTTTCAAGAATAATTCCAATTTTTAGGCAACTTTCGATACGAATGGCTATTGCCCACCCAACAGTTACATTCAGCAATGGAAGTATTTGCCCCCTGTTGGGTCTTGGAACTTATAAAGTAATTAATTCAATATTTGAAAAATAGTTATAGATAATTGAAATGTACTTAAATTACCTTATCTGTTATTAGAGCAATCCAAAAGAAGTGGCAGAAATTGTGAAATTAGCAATTAATGCTGGTTATAGACATTTTGACTGTGCTCATGTTTATGGAAATGAAAAAGAGATAGGTATAGGTTTAAACGAAAAACTTAACGATGAAACTGTACAACGTGAAGATTTATTTATCACTAGCAAGGTAATTGGTTCCACAAGAAAAGATTATATTTAATAAGTTTAAGGCTCAATTTAAGCAGAAATTTATGTAAGATTATTTTTCTCCTGAGATGAAAATACTGTTAAGTGACAGGAAGAGTTATGTAGTATAAGCTATTATTGTTTTTAGAAAAACGCAACCTTAATATATTATTTGTGTACCTGAATGAATGAAGCTCACGAGTAAAAGAAAAGAAAATTAATTTTAATTTGGGAGGCAATTATTAAAAAAAATTATCTATAGGAACTTAAGAATTCAAACAAAGAATTCTCAGATACTTCCTTCAAGAAAAAGGCTCTTCAATAATTTTAGAAGTAAAACAGGACTCTTCTTGACGATTATGTAATGATAGCTTGGTTTGCTCAGGGTAAGTGCTGTTTAATTAAACATTTTCCCAAATGTTGGTTTCTACCAAACCACTTAGCTCGAAGACAGAATTTCGTAGTCCCCCCTGTAATTTCCTAGAATGCATGATGATGCCCTAAAGGTCACTATTGTCATTTTTTGTTACTTATGGTGCTTATATAAAGCATTAGACCACAGTGATTGTTTGTTAATCGTGTAAAATTATTGTCCCATAATTAAAATGACAGGATCATAGAAGTCCCAAGATTGATTAGAAACTACTTACACCAGCGTTTCCCCCTATTGAGTTCCGTCAGATCAATTCTCTCCAGAAACTTTGGTCCGACTCCTTGGCAATCCCTTGGGCCCCATTTCCTCCTTTCCTATCCAGACTTTACTCCTTGTTACGTTATCATAGGCTTTTTCAGGTCTATAAAGAGTAGACGTAACTCTTTGTTTCTTGCTCTACACTTTTCTATGAACTCTGTCTCATGATAAATATATTATCTATGCAGGACTTACCGGCTGAGAAGCCGCTTTTCTGCTCCAGACTAGTGAAGTTAACCTTCTCTCAAAATTCTTGAAACTGAGGTCTGGACACAAATTCCCCTTTAGCAGTCACAGACATTCCTACTTCCTTTTTTGTAAAAAGAAGAGATGTAACCGATTCTAAGGTTCTCTGGTATTTTATCACTGTTGAAAATCAAATTCATTATATTGGTTAAGGCTGTGCTATAACAGGACCGCTATATTTCAGAAGCTCCACGGTTATACCACCTGGGCCGGATGACGTCTCGTTTTTGCACTTTTTCAGGGTTTCGTATATTGCCTACTATCTTCATTGTTCTCTGCCGTCACTACAAACTATAATAATTACCTTTGTATTCTGTGAAAAATCACAAGTTTTTTTATTTATTTACTAACTTCAACTTCAGTTTATACAAAATTGTGCAGGTTTCATCACTTATACAATTAGAGAAGCAGAAAAAAAAGTTTTATTTTTATGAATGAATTCCAAAGGTACAAGCAACTTTTTTTTTTGTAGGAAAATCTTTTTGGTCAGCACTTCCCTTAGTTCATAACATAATTTTTGCTTTCTCTTACTCCTAGTAAGAGGAAGCATTGTAATCGTTTCAAACTTTCGATATCGAGTTTTTATCGGAAATATCTGTTTTGAGGTCCTGTGAGTCCAAAAAAGTGGTTTTTAGAAATGGTGTGTGTGTGAACAGCATACCTCAAAAACGAATAATCGTAGAAAGTTCAAACTTGATATTCCGTTTAGGTATCACCATGGTATTACGATAGTAGGTCATCTGTCAAAATTCTTTAACCGGTAGTACCACTACCGATTGATTTTTCACTTTTTTGCGATTTTCTCAAAAATGGCTCCGTCGATTTTCTTTTTACTTGATATATTAACTGCACATACAAAGATATACAATTTTTTATTTGAAACATTTCTTTGGGAAAATTCATTTTAGGACACTTTTGGGGAGGGGTGGGGGAAGATTTTCCTTTAAAGTGATATTTCAGTTTACTGGACAATTCTGTTATCTAAATAATATGAATTAGAATTAAATGTGTTGTTGAAATTGCGAGTTTGCAAAAAATCGGATGACTGGAAGTGCGTTTTTACTGAAATGTATTTTTCAGTTTTCTGGTATTTTCTCGAAAACGGCTCCAACGATTTTCTTTAAACTAGGAATGTGAACTACACATATAAAGAGCTATAACTTTTATTTGCAATATTTCTCCTGGTAATGTCATTTAAGGTGGCTTTTGGGGGAGGTGTGGGTTTATGTTTTCTCTAAAGTGCTATCATAGATGTTTATACAATTCTACCATCCAAACAAAATTAATTAGAAATAAATAGATGGCCAAAATTCCAAGTTTCAAGAAAATTAGTAAACCGGAAGTGCGCTTTTACTAAAAAGTTTTTAGTTTTCGCGACTTTCTCCATAAAAAAAACCGATGAATTTCATTAAATTTGCTGCCCTATCTATAAAATTTGTCACTTACAATTTTGAAAACTGGAGTAAGAGAAAGTTGTGTGAGTATATCACACCAGATTTTATTTATTATAAATAAGGATATTTTGTTCTGCACTGTCTGATGATGCACATGAATCAAAGATTCATGAATAATTCATAGTCTCTTTAGTAAATTGATGCTTCCTTGACATATATTTTAGAATCATAGTAATAATACTAAAAAAAAGAGATATTTGTTTAAACAAACATTATTATTATTATAAAAGCAATTTTATTATTTTAGTTATGGAATACCTATCACAAGAAGGAAATGGTTGTTCCTGCTTTGAAACAATCACTGTCAAAATTAGGGCTTAATTACCTAGATCTCTATCTAATTCACTGGCCGATAGGATTTAAGGTAATTGTTTTTTATTTATGTTTCTTTAAAATTAATATGTTCTGAACATTTCATAAAAAAAAAGTATGCCTTAGACAATAGTAGTAATTGCTCTCGATATACGACTGAATATAAGAAACTTTTTTTTACTTCAAATGTGCCATTTTATTCTCTTAATTAATGGAGCTTGGCATTCACATTATTGTATGCGCAGTATATAAGGGCGTCTTGCAGTACACAATCAACTATAAACATCCCTTTAGTGTTTTTGTAATTCTTGCAATATTATAATTATTCTTAGTTCACCTCGGTTTGTGCGATGTAAAAAAAACATGATAACATTTCTATGGCTTATTAACATTACTGTTTACCCAAAAAAAAATGAAGAAAGTATTAGTTAAAAAACTTTTACGAGATAGATCTAATAATTCTGATGCATGATTATTGCAAAACTAAGAAAATTATATACGAATGAATAATTCAGATTTCACAAATTCGTTCATTAATTTCGAAACCATAAAACGGAGATTGAAAGTATACCAGCAGAAAAACGCTGATCATATGAAGAACTAAAATTTAGTTGCAATAAAAATACTTCTGGTAAGTCGCAGAATAATTTATGAAGTTGTATGCAGCTAATTTTTCGAAGGCATTAAAATTAAAACCAATAGGTACCAAATAAAAATATATATTTATATAAACAAACATCGCCTTTCTTCAGTCAAGTGGCGGATTGCAAGATTTAGGAGACAATGCATCCACTTCTGAATGGATTTTGGGCTATAATGGCAAGACGTTATAAGAACAGCATTGTGATTGCATAACTTAAAGATATTATAGACCGTAAAATTTTGATCGGACAAACAAGCCGAAAGTTAGTTTTATTTTTCTAATATATCCAAAAGGATAATGATAACAAAGTCAAGCTGACTTTAGAAGATAAGCTTCTAAAACATACGTTCTTATTAATTGGCGTAGTAATAAGACGTCAATTCCATTTTCTATTATTTTCACCACTCCTTCCATAAATTTGTTCAGTACAACAATCGTTCGTTCAAAACAACTTGTATGGTTTTGGTGGCATATTTCCATCGTTTGTCTTTGAGAATTCTCTGAATTTGCTATAATAAAATAATAAATAACGTCAATATTATTGATATTACAGTTAAAATAATATTAATAATAAAGGTAAATTGAATTACCTCGAATGGATGAATCCTCATTATTACATAGTGTGAGCCATCCGTGACCTCTGAAGATATGACATATACATTGTCGCCCTGGTAAGTACATATACTTTGATATATTGGAGTGTAAGTTGATCGAACTTGGTGAAGCAGTTGCCATACATTTTGGACATTCCGGATCTTGAATGTCTTCACAAATACAATTTTCATTTGACATTTTAATCATATAAAAAAATCAATATTATACGGTATTTTAAATATATAAATGTACCTTTTGCAATATAAACACTTCTTCAAAATTTTCTTCTTGCAAAAGTAAGCGACGGACGGGTGGTAGAAGAACACACAATCAACCACCTTCCAGCGACGACAACTAGTGAAGTAAGAGGAGGAGAGAGCTACATTTCGCGTATATATAGAGGGAGGTCGTACTCCCTCTAAATTTGGGTTACATCAGCTCTCTCCACTTTTCATCTCACTAGTCGTCGTCGCTGCAAGGTGGTTGATTTTACAGGAATACATGCTAAACTAGTTATCATTATTTTATCTTTATCACCTACATCAAAAATCTTAAATCCATTACCCCATATATTAATTAAATGAACATATTCAGTATCATTAAACGGAGCTTGAATATAATCAGTGCTATTTGTAGCTATGGTTGTAGATGGAACATCTGATAATGTAGTCTCTTAAATAAATTCTTATGCATGCGAGACAATATTTCACAATTTTTCCTAGCTTTACACAGATCTGTTTGTCCTTACTATACTCATTGTTAGCTTAAACCGTTAGTTATCAAAATTAGGTTTCCATTTGTTCTATAAGTGATTGCTACATCTCATATTTCTGTTTTCACAGGAGGGAGATGAAATATATCCAAAAGATGGTAATGGCACGGTGCTGTATTCAGATACATATTTCTTAGAAACGTGGCAAGGTATGGAAGAATGTGTACGTCTAGGATTAACTAAGTCTATTGGCTTGTCAAACTTCAATAGTAAACAAGTGCAAGAAATATTAGATATAGCGACTATCAAGCCAGTTAATAATCAAGTAAATATATGCAATTTGTTTATTAACTAAATTTTTTTAAATACTTTGTAAAACATTTATAATATACTGTTTTTTATAGGTAGAATGCCATCCTTATTTCAATCAATCCAAGTTAATAGACTTTTGTAAAGATAGAGATATTGTAGTCACAGCTTATTCACCCTTAGGATCACCGGCAAGGCCATTACCAACAGCTGAAGCAAAACGACTGCTTGATGATTATAAAATAAAAGAATTAGCTGAAAAATATCGAAAAACTCCCGCTCAAATTCTTATCAGATATCAGGTGAGAAAACAATTAATGGTTGTACAAACATTCAAAATATTTTTTAATTCTATATCGTTAAACTTGGCCAGTAGGATGATGCTTCCTCCTATGGGACCCACTTTTACTCTATAGTATTCTGTGAGGTTTGGCTATCCAGCCTATGCCACCGCGACCCCATGGGTCTACTGCGGCACTTTAAAAAAAGAGTTGCCGGTAGAGGGAGTAGAACTTTCTTATTAGTGTTCTTTCGCCACTTATAGAAATATTGTAATGATTTTTTATTTATAACAATAGGTCGGAGAATGAGCCATGCGTTCTCGACAAATAATTAAAAGGGAAAATAACAAATATGTTGCTATCAGTCTCTAGGAACATCAAGTCAAAATATTTCTTTGGAGAGAACTTATATAAGCTGTATTTGAGCTGAGACGTTGATGTAGTTATTCAGACGATTAAAATTTTCCAGACTCAGTCAAGAAATGGTCCAACCATTACAATCTTATCTTTGTCCAATTTTTTCCTCTGGATAGGACTTGCTCAGAACTATTTATTTGTGCTTGCTCCAAGACAGCATATAGCAGCTATCTCATCTTATGTTGTTCTTGTGTATGTGTTGTTAGTATGTGTAATATAGTATGTGATACTTACAATAATATGTGTTGTAAGTTACATTATTGTAACTTAGGTTTCACAATTAATATTAGAAAATTATTAAATAACAATATAATTTTATGAATCGAATTTTATTCTATTAAAAAGCGGCCTCTACATGGTCAATAATATTGACAATATCTTGGCGTATTGACAATAATATTGACCGTGTAAGGTGAAAAAATTGTATTGACGGTCGGTATTGATAAGAGTAATCCGGATTTTCTGATTTTCGTGTATCAATACTGAGAATTGGAGGGGATATTGACAATAATATTGACCGTGTAGGGGCGGCGCCAATATTTCCATCAATCCTCAGTTCAGTAGTTTTATACAACGTTGAAACTAACCTCAACAGTGATACAATACCTTACAAAGGTACTTTGGAAAGATTTGTGTATTAAAATAAAACTTCAGTCATACATTTTTTAAGATGATTGTAATTTTTTAATCTTATTTTTCTGATTAACATACATTTGATATAGTCAATTAAATAGTCCCTTCATTACAGTTCAGTTCAAAACACGATCCAGTGGGGGTTCTTGGGAAAGATTTGTGTATTAAAATAAAACTTCAGTCATACATTTTTTAAAGGTGATTGTAATTTTTTCAAAGTCTTGTAGGACAAATATAAAGCTTTCACAGGTTTCTATTACAGCTTTGCTGATAGTTGTTGGGGACATTATGACTGAAAACTTCAAGTCTTCAAAATTTCTTCCTGTGGCCAAGTACCTCAGGGTTAAGGCTAATCTTTCCCTAATACTTACACTTTCTCTCATATTTCTGTCCTGTCTTTTCAGAAATGGTTCAACCATCTGTAACAGTTTGTTAAAGGTAGGTTCATCCATTGAAAGTAATTCTTGAAATCTTCAACATCGCAGAGGTTGATTTCCTTCAAAAGTACTAAATGAGAATATTCATCTCTCTTCTTCAACCATTCTTTCATGTAGTGTTTGCATTTCACTTGACGAATAGTGCCAAACGCTAAAATAATATCTACGCAAGCTTTTGTGCGATTATTCATTTTTTGGAAGGGAAAAACCGAGTAAAACCACGTAGATTCACTCTCCTAGTGGCAGAAGTATAAGTACTGAGCAAAGTTATTGACAATAATATTGATCGTGTAAGGTAATGACTAATGAGTATTGAGACCGGTTAGCACGAGTATTGATGGTTATATTGTCAATTACCAATATTGACAATATTATTGACCGTGTGTAGGGGCCGCTAAAGAGTTACTATATAAATACGAAATTATAATATCTTTAACATAAATTAATATAGAAAGAAATTAAAAAAAAATCTATGGCGCAACAGCCCAAGAAGGGCCAAGGCTTGCCAGACGGCGATTTGAATAGAGGGGCGTGAGGTAAGCATGCCAAAGTTTCCTCCCATTGTTTAAGTTCCGGCCTACTGTCTACTTTTGAGTCTGAGTAATTTTATATATTATAAACAAAGTAGTAATCTTTTACTTTGGCGTTGTTTGATTATTTGTTCTAATGTATTTTATTTTTCCTCTTTTTATCCATGATTGCATAATTTATGCAAAATTATGCTTGTCTGGTTTTGGAGTGTTTCCTCTTAATAGCTTGTTTATTAAATTGTTCAATATAATAAAGTGTCATGTTTTTAAATATTATATTTTTTTTTCATGCCTTCATAAAGACAACGTTGTAGTTTTTTTTATTCAAAACTCTGAACCTCACAGTTCTCTTATTAATCACATTATTAACAGACAAAGAAGAATCTTCCACTGTAATTAATTATTACAAGATCGATAATAGCATAAGAAAAAGGCTGATGACTGTTGAAAGATGCAAAGGCAACCCTATTAAATATTAACTTAGATTAAATTAATACTTTTTATTAAAGTTTTATATGTACATAAAAAGCTATCCACTTTTGAAAATAGACTATATGTCAACAGTTTTTAATAAGATTAATTTTTTAAAGATAAAGAATTTTTTTTTATATTGATTGAATTTTACAATAATAAACTGGTCATATAAATAAAAAAATAATAGTTTAGAAAGATTGAAACTCATATTTTTAGGACAACTTGTTCAAAAAGAATATTGAAATGTAGTGTCTAATTTTAGGTGTTAGACACTCATTGTATGTATAATGATCAAGAATCAAAACTAACTTAATAAATTTAAATAATGAGAAGCTTAACAGTTTTATTTTACTTATTTAATTATAATTATAATTGAAATTTTACCAAGTCTAATTTATTTATGTACTTTTGAAATTCTTTCAAATATTTTGTAATTAGAGTACAGCATTCCGAGGGCTATTTGTGAGAATGATTCTAATCTGTCCACTTCACTTGTCTTCAAATATTTTAAATATTCTACATATTGCATGTCCAACAGTTTGTGAACTATTTCCACCACAAGTAAAGTTCGGTGAATTGATTAATTTAAATCTATACAGATAAAAACGAACGAAAAGAATCTTAAGACGTAAAAAGTAAGAATAAAAAATTATAGAAAATAAATTACCAAAATTTGATCCGTCTCATTTTCTTTGCCTACTTAGCAGGTAACGTCATTAATCTTATATATATCTTCTAATCAACATCTTTCATAGATGTTTATGTTTTTAATAATAATAATGCTTTATTTGAAAAAAGTATAATAGATACATGTAAAAAAAAAAGAAGTATTCTTCGGCAATGGTAAACCGTCTGCCAGAGGTTGATGTACATATAATAATTACAAATCGTTTTAAAATTGAATAAACACAGTTGAGCAGTAAACACAATTAAGCAAACACAGGGCAGTTAAGAAAATAAAAGCTACTAACTAAAACATACTAAAGTTGAAGTTGACGTATTAAATAAATTTAGTTAAAACAAAAAAAAGAACCTGAATAGTAATAATACAAAGAAAACTTAAATCAAAATTACATTCCATAATTAAATTACGAGGTGTGTAAATTAAGTAATGAGACTGATTTTTTATCTTTTTTTTATTCAAATAAAATTACAATTCAACATTGTCCCCTTCAAAGTAACTACCTTGGGAAGCCACACAACGCTGAAGACGATTCTTCCATTCGTCATAGCAGTGCTGGAACTCGGATACTGGAATAGACTTCAGTTGGTCGGTTACGGCTGTGATTTTTCAATTTGGGGAACAAAAAAAAGTCACATGGACTCAAGTCGGGTGAATAAGGAGGCTGAGGAGCCACAGGAATGTTATTACTGGCCAAATACTCATTAATAGAAATCGCGGTGTGACACGGAGCATTGTCGTGATGCAACACCCACTTGTTTTTTTTTGATGTTTGGTCTCACACGCATGTCTCTTTTTCGAAGTCTCTCAAGAACTTCTCGGTAAAAATGTTGGTTTACCATTTGGCATTGAGGCACAAATTCTTTGTGAACGATTCCTTGGCTATCAAAAAAGCAAATCAGCATGCATTTGATTTTTGACTTGCTCATTCTTGCTTTTTTTTGGCCTTGGAGAGGTTGAAGTGTGCCACTGCATGCTCTGACGCTTAGTTTCTGGTTCATACTCAAACACCCAAGACTCGTCTCCTGTAATAACATGTTCCAAAAAATTAGGATCGTTTCAATTGCTCCCAAAAAGTCAAGGCTCCTTTCCTTTCTGATGTCTTTTTGCTCTTGTGAAAGATTTTTCGGAACCATTTTTGCACAAATTTTTCTCATCCCCAATTCATTAGGCAAAATTTGATGAACGGTTGTGTGAGTCAAATTCAACTCTTCGCCGATCATTCGGACTGTCAAACGACGATCTGAACGCACGAGATCGCGGATTCTGCCAACATTTTCGTCGGTTCTTGAAGATGAAGGCCTTCCGCTGCGAGGCTCGTCTTCAATTGATTCCCTTCCTTCTGCAAACGACTTAAGCCACCTAAAAACCTGTGCTCTCGACAAAACATTATCTCCATAGGCCTGGCACAGTTTTTCAAACGTTTCCGTTGCACTGTGCCCAAGTCTGAAGCAAAACCTGATAGCACAACGTTGCTCGTAATTGATGTCACTCATTATTAAAACTCACTGAAAAAACCTTGCTCACAAAAACCTTGCAACAACTCTAGCATTTTCAAATTTGCACTGGACGTGTATCAGATGTTTACTTGCCCTACCACGCATGCGCCGCGTCTCCAGTATTGCCAGATCGAACACTAGAAAATCAGTCTCATTACTTAATTTACACACATCGTATATCTATATTGCTAGGCGTGTCTCGCAAAATTAATAATCCCAATGCTGTTTTCGCTCAGAGAGGATGGAACACTCAGCCAAAAAGTTGTAGACATCCTCCATCGCGCGAGAGTTACATAGCAAACATAAGGAGTTACTTTTATCAGCTCCAGGAGGTACAATTTAAACACAGCAGCTCACCGCGAAGTCTGAATAGCCCACCAATTTCACTAAGTGTTAGGTTCACTGAGTTCGACATCAAGCTACAAGGCTTGACAGAATAGTCCAACTCTTTATGTAATAAAAACCTCTAGAGCAATGAACCAACTTCACACACTCTTCAAGATGATGATCCCCTATTCTTTGTACAATGGCCGTCAGTTGCGTCCGCTAACTAGACATATTTGCTACAGATGAATCAAATACACAATTTGATAATTGCAAAGGCAATATTTTGGGAAGGGTTTATCGGGCAGGTTAAGAATTTTGAGACAGTATTTAAAATGTAGTTAAAATATGAAAACCTTAATAACAGTTGTGGACGTTTCAATGGGAAGCATATAAGTAGGGGTCACTGAAGGCAAACTGAAAACTTTTTTAATAAAAAATTGTGAAACTTTTCTAATTCTTCATACCTTTGAAAGTCCCACACGTGACAGGCATAACAAACCACGGTACGGGAAACTGCATTAAAAAGTATATTTAGCCGAGGGCGGGACTGAGTTGTTTGCAATGAAATCAGACCAGAACATGTTGATCCCGAATTTGGCCGAAAAAATTTATCTTTCAAGTGTGAAGTCATAGATAATCGAGTAGACAACAAAAAACCCAGATATTTATACTGATTAACTACTTCCACGAACTTTTGTAAAGCCAACGTTTAGGAGAAGCAAATCTACTTCCCTTCCGAAATACCATAATTTTAGATTTGTCTAAATTTAAGGATAAAATCCAGAGATCACATAAGATTCTAAAATTTTAATATTTCTTTTGAGACTAGTTAAATGAAATCAGATTTAACCGCTAAAAGTACCAATCGTCAGCATGCATTAATATGTCGAATACAGCTCCACGTATACGAATACCACCTCTTCAAGAGCCAAAGGTACATCTTCCAGAAAAGCGAGAATAATATCGGACTGAATAGGCAACCCTGACGAACCCCACTATGACTCTGAAAAAGTCAGAAATGCCATCCTTGTACCTAACATCAGAAGGCGCCTGGGAATATCAACTTTTCAAAGTACTAATAAATTTGGACGAAACTCCAAGATTAAAAAGCTTCAAAAATAGTGAATTGTGATTTACAGTGTATTGTGAGTCGAAAGCTGCCTCTACAAAAAAACAATACAACTTACTCCCAGGTCGCATAAATTTAAGTTTAATTACATTGGTTATTACAAACACGTTGTCAATTGCGGAGTAACCACGACTGAAACCAGACTGGAATTCACTTAACAGGGAGTTGTCTGTAACAAACGATTCCAGACGTCGAAGCAAGAGTCCTGTGAACATTTTGGCACTGCATCTAAGCAGGAGAGATTCCTCTATAGTTATTCACAATACCCAGCCAAAAGAGTGGGAAAATAATATATCTTCCAAAAGAAGGTGGGTTAGCTGTTAGATTTCTAGTATTCTAGAAATTTTTGAACTACAAATGAAAGATTTTCGTTTAAAGTGAGAAACAAGATTTCAGATTCTATTGAAGAGTGACAACATTTGGGAGTGAAAACTCAGGGGAATTTTTAAAAAACTCATAAGTAACACGGTCCTTTATTTTTTAAGTTCTAAATAACCTGAAGAGAGAAGGGGAATAAAGAGCATAAGAGTAAATCAAAGGTTGGGCATACAATACCATAGAGGTGGGAGGTGGTAGAGATAGAAGACTAAATCGGTGACAGAAATTTTTGAACTATAAATGAAAGATTTTCGTTTAAAGTGAGAAACAAGATTCCAGAAATCCGTTGAGCATTTAGCTGATTTGAACTGTTCAGTAAGCTACATAAAAACTCTTTTTTTCTTATCTGGCGACAAGTGGGACTATTAATCAACAAATCACCTGGCAATTCCTGTGAGTAATCCACTCTTACATTGAAATCTCCCATTAAAATAAACTTAAGATTATATTTCAATTCTAGCAAATTAGACAAGTAAGAAAAATCTTCTTCCCAAGCGTTCAAATTTATAGGCAAAAAAAATATTACAAAATTTGTGTTTTTAATTCGTATTAAGTAAACACCATTAGTTTACAATAATTAATGAGTATTGGGAAAAGCACTATTTTTAATACCATATACGCTGGTAAATTATAATTTAAAAAGAACTTATCATAGAAATCAAATTTTTTTACTTCTACAAAAGTTTCTAAAAGAATAGAAATATCATATGTTCTTAATGAATACAAAAAAATCAACATTTTCAATTTTGCTTTTTAAACTGCAAATGTTGTACGACAACTTATAGGTCAACCGAATTTACGAGCTCTAGTATCACAAACCCAAATTAAATTATAATTAGAAAAGAACTTCTCATAGAAATCAATTTTTTTTTCTTCTACAAAAGTTTCTAAAGTAATAAAAATATCACATGTTCTTAATGAATTCAAAAAAATCAACATATTTAATTTTGCTTTTTAAACCACAAATGTTGCATGAAATAATGGACAAGGAATGAATGCTGAGTAGCAATACAGTTCGGGACCTGCCGACAGAAGGTTAAGAAGGATGAGGGGTAGGGCGCCGAAATCGCCAGGGGGCGGAGCCTCCCTAGTATATATATATATATCTGAGCTCAGCCTACTAATACTTAGCTGAGCTATATATATACTAGGGAGGCTCCCAACCCCTCATCCTTCTTAACATTCTCAGGAAAGTCCGACCAAACTTTGCCATTATTTCATGCAACATTTGTGGTTTAAAAAGCAAAATTAAATATGTTGATTTTTTTGAATTCATTAAGAACATGTGATATTTTTATTACTTTAGAAACTTTTGTAGAAGAAAAAAAAATTGATTTCTATGAGAAGTTCTTTTCTAATTATAATTTAATTTGGGTTTGTGATACTAGAGCTCGTAAATTCGGTTGACCTATAAGTGGTCGTACAACATTTGCAGTTTAAAAAGCAAAATTGAAATAATGGACAAGGAATGAATGCATTCAGCAATACAGTTCGGGTCCTGCCGACATAAGGTTAAATCTCAACCATCAATTTTTCCAGAAGTGCCGGGAGTGACCTTAGGTTGAACAACTCCCTTAACCGAAGCTGAACTACGGGAGAAGTAGTCACGTAGCAGAGCATTCGAAGAGACTGCAGACAAGAAAGTGGAAATGTCAAACCTCACAATGGGCTTTGTTTGGTATAAAGCATGGATGTTTCCAGTTATCAAAAGATGGGGGTTTCCTGATTCTCTCCCGGATAATGATTAATTCTATTTAATTCAGCTATTGTGTCTCTTAAAGGCTACTGTTTCTTTTATATAATCTTTCAGTACAAATGCTTCCACAGTTGAAGGATGTTGATTCATTGCAAAATTGAAGAAAAATACATAGAACAGACAAACAGGTTAATTTACGACGCTCCTTAAAGAACACATACAATGTGTCATACACAACAAAACGGAAAAGTCTGCCAATGCAGAATATTCATCCACAACAGGGCATGCCATAAATTTTGAGAACACCAAAATCCTTGCCCAAGCCAGCAATTATTATAATTAGCCCTCCTTCCGAGAGGTTGGGCGGTGGCAGGGCGCCAAAGGACAGGGAGGCGGAGCCCTCCTCCTGGGAGTTTGAGACCGTAGAGCTCTTAGCTGTTTTATATATATAAAAAAATAAGCTATTTTGTGTCTCGAGAATATGAAATGCGTTAATATGGCAAACTTTGGTCGGACTTTCCTGAGAATGTTAAGAAGGATGAGGGGTTGGGAGCCTCCCTAGTATATATATAGCTCAGCTAAGTATTAGTAGGCTGAGCTCAGCTATATATATATATACACTAGGGAGGCTCCGCCTCCTGGCGATTTCGGCGCCCAACCCCTCATCCTTCTTAACCTTCTGTCGGCAGGTCCCGAACTGTATTGCTGACTGCATTCATTCCTTGTCCATTATTTCATGCAACATTTGTGGTTTAAAAAGCAAAATTGAATATGTTGATTTTTTTGAATTCATTAAGAACATGTGATATTTTTATTACTTTAGAAACTTTTGTAGAAGAAAAAAAAATTGATTTCTATGAGAAGTTCTTTTCTAATTATAATTTAATTTGGGTTTGTGATACTAGAGCTCGTAAATTCGGTTGACCTATAAGTTGTCGTACAACATTTGCAGTTTAAAAAGCAAAATTGAAAATGTTGATTTTTTTGTATTCATTAAGAACATATGATATTTCTATTCTTTTAGAAACTTTTGTAGAAGTAAAAAAATTTGATTTCTATGATAAGTTCTTTTTAAATTATAATTTACCAGCGTATATGGTATTAAAAATAGTGCTTTTCCCAATACTCATTAATTATTGTAAACTAATGGTGTTTACTTAATACGAATTAAAAACACAAATTTTGTAATATTTTTTTTGCCTATAAATTTGAACGCTTGGGAAGAAGATTTTTCTTACTTGTCTAATTTGCTAGAATTGAAATATAATCTTAAGTTTATTTTAATGGGAGATTTCAATGTAAGAGTGGATTACTCACAGGAATTGCCAGGTGATTTGTTGATTAATAGTCCCACTTGTCGCCAGATAAGAAAAAAAGAGTTTTTATGTAGCTTACTGAACAGTTCAAATCAGCTAAATGCTCAACGGATTTCTGGAATCTTGTTTCTCACTTTAAACGAAAATCTTTCATTTATAGTTCAAAAATTTCTGTCACCGATTTAGTCTTCTATCTCTACCACCTCCCACCTCTATGGTATTGTATGCCCAACCTTTGATTTACTCTTATGCTCTTTATTCCCCCTTCTCTCTTCAGGTTATTTAGAACTTAAAAAATAAAGGACCGTGTTACTTATGAGTTTTTTAAAAATTCCCCTGAGTTTTCACTCCCAAATGTTGTCACTCTTCAATAGAATCTGAAATCTTGTTTCTCACTTTAAACGAAAATCTTTCATTTGTAGTTCAAAAATTTCTAGAATACTAGAAATCTAACAGCTAACCCACCTTCTTTTGGAAGATATATTATTTTCCCACTCTTTTGGCTGGGTATTGTGAATAACTATAGAGGAATCTCTCCTGCTTGGATGCAGTGCCAAAATGTTCACAGGACTCTTGCTTCGTCGTCTGGAATCGTTTGTTACAGACAACTCCCTGTTAAGTGAATTCCAGTCTGGTTTCAGACGTGGTTACTCCGCAATTGACATCGTGTTTGTAATAACCAATGTAATTAAACTTAAATTTATGCGACCTGGGAGTAAGTTGTATTGTTTTTTTGTAGAGGCAGCTTTCGACTCACAATACACTGTAAATCACAATTCACTATTTTTGAAGCTTTTTAATCTTGGAGTTTCGTCCAAATTTATTAGTACTTTGAAAAGTTGATATTCCCAGGCGATGTTAGGTACAAGGATGGCATTTCTGACTTTTTCAGAGTCATAGTGGGGTTCGTCAGGGTTGCCTATTCAGTCCGATATTATTCTCGCTTTTCTGGAAGATGTACCTTTGGCTCTTGAAGAGGTGGTATTCGTATACGTGGAGCTGTATTCGACATATTAATGCATGCTGACGATTGGTACTTTTAGCGGTTAAATCTGATTTCATTTAACTAGTCTCAAAAGAAATATTAAAATTTTAGAATCTTATGTGATCTCTGGATTTTATCCTTAAATTTAGACAAATCTAAAATTATGGTATTTCGGAAGGGAAGTAGATTTGCTTCTCCTAAACGTTGGCTTTACAAAAGTTCGTGGAAGTAGTTAATCAGTATAAATATCTGGGTTTTTTGTTGTCTACTCGATTATCTATGACTTCACACTTGAAAGATAAATTTTTTCGGCCAAATTCGGGATCAACATGTTCTGGTCTGATTTCATTGCAAACAACTCAGTCCCGCCCTCGGCTAAATATACTTTTTAATGCAGTTTCCCGTACCGTGGAAATCGCCAGGGGGCGGAGCCTCCCTTAGTGTATATATATATATATATATATACTATATTTATATATATATAAAATACATAATTTAATATATATGTTTATAAAACTATCATTATTTAAAATAATTTAGTTTCAACCTTCTATAATCGTCCATTATTTCTACAGATACAAAGAGGTGTAATCGTGATTCCAAAATCTGCAAACGAAGAAAGAATTAAGAGTAATTTTGAGGCATTGAATTTCAAATTATTAGAACAAGATATGGAACAATTAAATAATATGGAACAGCCTCAAGGAAGGATGATTCAATTTGTTGAGTTAGTATTTTATTTATAACTAATTAGAATAGTCATCTAGATGTTTCATTAATTAGTAAGTAATAATTTATTTTGTTTCAGTTATAAAGATCATAAGGATTATCCATTTAACATTGAATTTTAAGAATTTCATTGGAAAATTATATACAAAATTACAAATGTCCTTCAGTTTTTTTTTTTTACATGTATTTGATATTGCAAGATTAGAATAATGTTGATGCTATTTAAAAAATGGCCATTTAATAAAATACATTGTGCCCAATGGTTATAGAATTTGAGAGCTTGTTTGATTTCACTCAATTTTTTTTTTTTTACAATAAGCATAAATAGACGCCCTAAAAAATCTCACGCAATATCTTTGTTTTCAAAACAAAATTTTGTGAAATATATCCTTTATTTAATGATGAATCCGAATAGGTCAGTGATGGCGAATCTATGACACGCGTGTCAGTGCTGACACGCGAGCTCATTTTTGGTGACACGTATCTTCAAAGATAAAATATTTCATAATTCAAAAAAATCTTTTTTTTTCTGATAATGTAGCTCATATAGTTAGCAACTCTCTCTGTTTACTACATATTTTGTGTTTAGTTTGTTTCATGGAAATTATAAATACCGATTAACATTTTTTTGAATTTTATCCCTGAAAAAGACAATAAATTTGTCGAAACGTTGGAAAAGATTTTAAAAAAAGTGTACATTTTATTGACCGCTCCTCGAGATCTCCTTTAGTTGTTTTGCTAACAATTTTTTCATCCAATATTTTTGTGAGACATTGTTCTCAGCATTAAATAATATTAAGACAAACAAACGGAATCGGTTAACAGATGAAGTCAGTGGCGCTTGCTTGGCCTTGAAATGTACCAAGTATAAACCCGAAATAGAAGATTTAGCAGACAAACTTCAGCACCAAAAAAAAGTCATCAGAGACATTTTCCACGGTAGCCTGCTTCATTTTTTAGTCATCGACCGGTTTCGGGCGTTCGCCCATCTACAGGATGCGTTTTTCAGACAGTGTGACAACACCGACATGCACAGAGCAAACTTAGTTTTCACACTCAAGTCGATGACCACAAAATGAAGCAGGCTACCAGGAAAATGTCTCTGTTGCTTTCCAGCTCTGCGAAACCAACCACACACCAAAAAAGTCACTAATTTTTCATATATGTTTATTTTCTAATTGTATAAATTTATATTGTTTTTCTGTTTTTGTTCAATTATATTTTATATATATATTACTTGATTTTGTATGTTAAGTGTCAATGAAATATGTAAGACAAGTCTCTAAATGTAAACTATTGGTTTCATAATTTTGGCTTTTGTATTTTAAATGGCATTAAACAAATAATTAACTTGATGAGTGACACGCCACGAGAATTGTTTCTATTTTTCAAAATTTTGACACACCGAGCTCAAAAGGTTCGCCATCACTGGAATAGGTTATTACTTTAAAAAAATTTTAATTTTAAAATAACCTTAAAAATCTTTTGCGAAGCACTCTCGTGTCTTTCTCTACGGTTTCAAGATAAAAGTTGACAGAACAATAAAAGTTGCAGTTACAAGAATAAAATTGACAATTTTTTTTTTTACTTTCTCTTGCTCCTTCCTGGTAAGGCAAAATTTTCGAAATTGAGTTATTCAACGGAAATTGAAGTTTTGCGTGTGAAAACAATATATCTCATAAAAAAAAATAAAAAAAAATCTTAGGATACCCAAACATTGATATTCCGTCTAGGTGTACTAACTACTTAAGGCAAAATTCATCAACCGAAAGTGCGACAATACTAAATTTTTTTTCTCATTTTTCTAAAATTTTTTTCTCTCTTTAAATTTCATGTACTGGTCTCCATACATAAATACCTATCACTTTTATTTGGAACATTTTTCGAGAAAGTTGATTTTTTGGGGGTTCTGGGCGAATAGTAACGTTAAGCATTCCTCCGAAGTACTTCAATTATAAAGTATGGTTCTACCACTTGTGTAATTATATATATATTAGAACGAAGTACGATTGGACAACTTTAATCAAATACGCTTGCCATGCCTGGCACTATCGATATCATTTAGCAATGGAATTTAATTTTGGAATTTTTGTGTCATAATAAATTATAATTTTTTTATTTTGAGTTAGGAATTAGAGTCTAACTTTTTTTTGTTTATGTTTCGAATTATTGATTTCATGTTTTTTTCTTATGTGTATATTTCAGTTCAGTAAATCGATCACCGGCAGACGGAATTGTTCCATGCCGTATATTACTTGTATCTTTTGACAATTTATGAAAAATTTTTTGCTTGAAATAAAAAAGTAATATTTAAAAAAAAAATACATTAGATGAATTGCTAAAATTCCAAATTTGAAAAAAATCGATTAATCGTAAGTTCAACTTCACAGAATAGGTTTTTGTGATTTAGATTTATCTCGAAAATTACTACCAAGATTTCCTTTGGACTTGACATAGAGATAACCATAACATTTTTCTTTGGAATATTTTCCCAAAAAACATTAATTTTGAGATAGTTTTACGGCATTTGTGGCGATAAATTTCAAACGTATGACGTTAGTTCTATGCTATTGGCGCGCTGTTCACTTTTAAAGAAGGGCATTTATAAAGTGGAGATAAAGATGTCTATATTCAAAGATAGCAAATGCCCCAATGTATAGTGGCTGTTCCCAGACATCCTGATTCAATACAGATTCACTACTGAAAATGCTTTTAAGATGTCTAATAATGTCACGGTAGGGAAAAAATAAATTTAATTTTTTTTCTTTCTAATGACAATGCAGATTCATGAAAAATAAAATGTAATTTGTTGTTATATCGATAGGTTCACTTTAAAATTAAAGAATACCATAATTTCAAATAACATCGAATCGAACTCCACATTTCTCTGAATCAACTAAATATCCATTTCCGGAAAATTAAAACTCATTAAAGAGATGAGATATTAAACAAACTAGTTAAAAGTTATTGTAAATATCGAAATAGCACATTCGTTAAAATCACCAAGCACATACAAGGAAAAAATTTTTTGGAGCAAGCTATACATATAAATTAAAACGATTTCTCAAAAACTGATTTATGAATTATTTACCTGCCGCTACTTACCAAGTGTGAAGACTTTGAATTGTGGTTCAAAAAATGTTTGGAAATGTAGTGAAAAATAAGTTAATACTGGACTCTTCAATTCGCTATCAATTTCTCCAGGCAAGAACTTCTTGATTTAAAACCATTGTTTGAGAGCAAATTACTTAATTAACTTGAATGTCAAAGAAAAAAGATAATTACATTAAAAACGTACTCAACATCAACGTAATAAACGTAAACAACAAATCACCTTGTGTTTAACATCGAATCTACTGAATTTAATATAAACCAAAAATAAAAAATAAAAATAATACTTTTTTTTCCTGAATGTTGATATAAATAAATAAATAACATAACCATGAAAAATTATTTATTCTACATTGAGTACAATAAACAAATACATATAATATAGTTTAATAAAAAGTTTTTTTTTCAATAAATACAATGTACAAATTATACTTAGTCCGGATTAGACATCTTTAATGAAGCGCTTAAATAATAAAATGATAATTACATGTTATAATTAATTACGGTAAACGTTAATTTCTTCCGG
Organism: Triatoma infestans; assembly: GCA_011037195.1. Taxonomy (NCBI): domain Eukaryota; kingdom Metazoa; phylum Arthropoda; class Insecta; order Hemiptera; family Reduviidae; genus Triatoma; species Triatoma infestans. The sequence continues at coordinate 62,266 of JAAEAF010002851.1, read as the reverse complement.
ATCTTGATTTTCTACTGCGCCTGTGATGATGATGCTGAGGTTGTTGTTGAGGAGATGATTGTGGTGGTTTCTGTGGTGCTGTCTGTTGTCTAGGATACATTTTGTCCGATAATTGTTCACGAAGCCTTTCTATTTCCAGTTTATCTTCATAAACTCTGAAAAGTTAAAAAGAAATACTTCTTTTCATACCATACTTGCAATGAGTAGAAATTATAAGAATTTTGGAAATATGATCTTTTAGGTTTCCACGACCATTTTCATGAAACACCTTGGACAGATTTTCTGTTTAATTTATTTAATAAACTGTTTAATTTTGAAATGAATCGGGGAAATCATTTTTTGTAAAAACTTATACAAATTACTAGGTTCAGCCGTAGAAGAAGCAATTCTTTCATCGCTACCGATTGATTGATTTCGAGCACTTACAAATTACTAGGTTCGAGCACTTACAAATTACTAGGTTCAGCCGTAAAAGAAGCAATTCTTTCATCGCGACCGATTGAAAAGAAGGGCATTTATAAAGTGGAGATAAAGATGTCTATATTCAAAGATAGCAAATGCCCCAATGTATAGTGGCTGTTCCCAGACATCCTGATTTCGAGCTCCCTCCTAGTATGTTTTTTCTTAATAATGATTCCGTCATCCAGAAAGAAATTGTTCATTGCATCATCGTGTGTCATTAAAGGAACCGTTCCAGTCGGACAGCAATAAAAATGACTTTCGAAATAACCAATTTTAAAGAAAGTTTCAGTAAACGCACGATACTTTACGATCCATGATTTTATATGACTGAAATGACATTGTGCCGGTGGTTGGGCCCGCAATGCTGAAAACACGAAGATTTTTTTCCATAATGGCCTTATTTCTTTCGTGGCAGTGAATCTTTTTCGGGTGTTCACTCAATGTTTCCAATTTGGTATAGTAAAAAGTTCTAGTTTGGAATACTAAGAAATGTATGAAAAGAACAAATCAAAATGTAAACAATTCTCATGTCACTTAGTTTAATTTGTAAAATAAATTGTAGAAATAACTTTGAATAGAATAACTTTTTTGTTGATGCTTATAAGTACTGGGCTCGATAGTAAAAAAAAAAAAAAGGAAACAGACGATTCTGACTTCGGGACCCAAGATATCTTGATAAATAGCGTCATATCACTGATTCCTCAGAATAAAATCAGTTTTTAAAAACAGGATATTATAGAAAAAGTCTCTGATAAAAGAGTCACCTATTTGACGTGACGATCCGTCCTTGCTACCAGGGCTGGCTCCATTTAATTTTTTATGGCCACTAATAAATGCTACCAGCCACCCAAAAAACAGTGTATTCTGCCGAAATCTGTATAATCTTTGAATGACTAACATATGTAGATGCCAATAATGTATTCTCATTCATTTGAAGATGGTGAAATGGTTTGGGTTCCAAACAACAGGGCAATAGGTCAGTTCTCAACCCTAAGGGATCGAATTATTAAACGAAGAGCTGCTGAAACGTATTTAGTAGAAATACCATACATAGTCCCCATGCCGACCAGCTACATCCAGATTAAATACTTCGTAAAAGGGAAAAGTATAAAGAATTGGGAATTATGATAAATTGATAATTATGATTATTTAAATTAAACTTTGTCTCTTTATTTATTGAATGACCCTCATAAATTATGGAGATATATTTAAATAGTACTTACTGTTTTGTTAGCTTCTCCACTGTTTCTCTGAGCTCTAATTCAACCGGCGATCTACTGTGGCTACTAGATATTTCCAGTCCGTCCATTCTCAGTTCTCTAGAGCTGGATATGGAATAGAGAGGGTAGTCAATTGGATAGTTATCGTTTTTAGATATTTTATTTATTTATTTTTTTTGTTTTCTTTAAATTTTTAGTTTAAAAATTAATATTTAGGTATTAAAAAAAATACATATAAAAATATTACGATAAAAAAAAAAACAAACAAAAAATGGGATAAAAATCACAGAAGAAGGGAATTTTGCTTTAATGCTTCTTTGAAAGACATTTAGGATCACAGATATGTGAAGATTTTTGAACGTATTCTTTTTCATTTGCAAAATTCTAAAAAAAAAATCCGCTTTTATTTTTCGATGTTAATCGGCCCCCAATTAATGAATTTTGCAAATTAAAAAAAGAGGAAATCCTATGGTACGACCAATAAACATGGGATAAATTAAATTAAAATTTATTAGGAACCAAACAAATTAATTAAAAAAAAACAAAAAAAATTATTGAAGAATATAAAATTTCTTCTGAGGAATACTGGCAAAAATTAAATCATCAGAAATTCTGTATTATATACAAAATTTCATATTTAGTTTCTTTTTGTGACGTTATAGTTTTAAGAATGACATTTCTTTTTTTAATTGTTTGATTGGAAATTTCAGGATTTTTTCAATTTTATAATAAACGTATTAAGAAAACTGTCTGGGAAATAGGCGATTTCTATTCATATTTGTATTATTAATAGAGTATTATCTTTGACAAGATCCTCTAGGATAAATTCAACTTTTATTAAAAAATATATGGCAAATTTATTAAAAATTAGGCGACACGTTTATTCTTAGAGTTTCACACAATCTATGTATGGCAGCAATGCGTGCTTCATTCATTCTTTTCTGGCTAAAAACATTTATCTGTTAGTTGTTAGGTAAAAATTGCATTTGTTTTTTTGTGAATTTACCAAACAATTTTATTATTTAGTAAATAATACCTTTTTTTTATAAAACAAAAAAATAGATTTAACTTGTTATATTGGTTTTGGAGTTCATAATTGTATTATTTGTTATATACATAATTTATTAATAAACCGACATCATAGGGTATAACCTGATTGTGATATAACCAGCAAAACCATTTTAGTTACGTTCACCCAAATAGCTCTTCACAAAATTGTCAAGTTCTACCGTCTGATATTGATTTCGTCATACAATCGTCAATGTAATTAAAATATAAGTAAAGTAATGCGAACAAATTTGGATAATTTACCGATTATACGAGTATTAGAATAAAAAATTACAGATGAGTTTTCTTTTTAAATTGTGAGTTGTAATTTTTGAACCGCTTTATTTTTTTAAGAAGAAATATACATATATAAAACACGCTAGCAATAAGAAATTAACTGTTCAAGCTAAAAACTTGTATTACAAAAGTATAAAAAACAAAAAAAAAATCAACGTAAATTAAACTAGCCCTTCACACAACAAATTTAAAACAGAGGCTTCCCACTATTTACAAATTTTGGTTTAAAAATTTGTTTTAAATCGAGTATTTTTTTTTTAATCATAGGCAAAACATTATTACTACATTATTAAAACGTAATAAAGCAAAATTAAAATAGAGGTAAAGGAAAACATGGCCGGTGAAAGAAAGGGATATAAGGATGTAAGGAGCAGCAGTACAAATATTGCATTCCCAACACTATAACATAACAAAACGAAACAAAGAAAAAATATCAGGTTTGGTTGTATTTGTTATCTTTTTTTTAAACAACAATAATTATTAACAGAAACAAAAATATACATATATATATTCTAAAATAAATTATATGTAAATAATGTAATAGAAAAGAGTTCCCTTTCCATGAAGATTTTGATGTTGATCAAAATCGATGTTTGATGTTGTTGTCTTTCGATCTAGAGAAAAAGGCATTTCGAAGAAGTGGCTTTCTTATTGTAAAAAAAATAAGAAGACTTAAAAATAATATTCCATTAAGGCAAACCACAATATATACAAGACTGTGAAACACTCAATACGACTTTCTCATAAAGAAAAACACGCCTCCCCCCCCAACTCTCGCAGGACTACTCTAAAATCAATTTTCTCTGAAAGAAATCTGGTGTGAAATACTCACACGTCTTTCTCTTTCTGCCGTTAATACAATTATTAATTATATATAAAATGACAGAATTTTCTTTAAACCTCAAATTTTACTCATTTATACAACTCATTTAACATAAATACTCATAACATTATACTCATAACATAAATACAGAGGTGGTGGTGGACACACACACACACACACAAAAGCTATCAGGCTTTTGTGTGAAACATTTTTCTGGGAAAATTGATTTTTTTGAGGGAGTTCTGGGGGAGACAATAGCATTAAGTTTCCCTCTAGAGTATCACTTCAGCATAATTTATGGTTCCATCGTTGATAGAATATTAATACTTATTAGAAGCATTGGTAGAATTCCAATTTGAAGAAGATCGGTTAACCGGAAGTGCGTTTTTACAGAGAATCTTTTTTTGTTTTTTTTAGAATTCCACCCTTTAGGTAATGGAGGTATTTCCTGATTTTAAATAACAATTTCTGAAAAAAAAAGGGAATAAAAAATATTCTGGAATGTCTGTCGATGTAATAACTTCATAACAATTTTACTATGCTTCAAATGTAATAAATTTAATCATAAATCCAAAACTTTCACCGCAGAAACTGCTTGGGAATCATAACCTCAAAGAATGTACGATTAGTAAAGATAAATACAGTTCTTGTAACTAGAAGAACATTAACAAATGTATAAAGGGGAGAGAAAGTCAAAGATTATATTGATTAAGGCTTACAATAATTTTATCAACATAGATAAGCTTAATAATATTAAATGCGTTCAAATTAATTTACGAAAGCACTTTCTTTTGCCGAAACTGAATTCTTTTGCCATTTGATAAAACTTAAAAAGATCGATCTAGTAATGGCAAAAACAGTTTTAAAAATGAAATGATAGGAATCTATATAAGTGTTGATACCATAAGTAGTTTAAAGACACTTCATCCCAATCGCGAAAACGCAAAACATTAAAAAAAAAGAAGAAAAGTTCAATTCAGTCGCATTTTCGATCACTTGAGTTTCTTCAAATTCGAAATTTTGCAACATATTAAAAATTGTTATTAATTTTGTTGCACTCGTATAATATCAAGAAATGGCACTTTAGAGGAAAAATATTGCAAATAAAAGTGAGAAAACGACAAGTGTGTAGAGTGTAACAAAAATTGTTTAAAGAAAATTGTTGTAAGCTATTTTTGCACAAAACTACAAAAAAAAAAAAATAAATCTATCTAGTCAAGTAAAACTACTTCCGGTTGACCAAGCTGGACTGAAACCATATTGTCCGAACTTCCTAAGTAGGACCACTAAATCGTGTAGTTTGAACATTACGCAATTTTTTCCTATTTGAATTATGTATGTACACAAGGCGGGGATGCCCCCCGAGAATCCTATGGTGGATGTACATCATGATGGTGAGACCAGTTATCACCTATGGCGCGGTGGCTTGGTTTAGGAAGACCAAAGAAGTATCGGTCAGGAGAACTCTTGACAAGGTACAGCGGCTCGCATGCTTATGCATGACGGGGGCTATGAGGACTTGCCCCACCGCCGGGATGGAGGTTATCCTCAATCTGTCACCTTGGTGCAGGGGGGAAGGGCTGGGGGCTAGAGAGTTGGTATTCTCACCTTTGGGCTACCCCATCTGGCACCTCCCTAAGGACGGTATGGGTAAGAGGTACAGCTTCACTAAAAATTTTTCGTTGAAGCTAGGGTCCAAGAGTGAGTGGAGCGATGGATCCGCTCTGTTGGGCATCAAGGAACATGCCATTAAATGGTATACTGATGGGTCGAAGACCCTCGAGGGGACTGGGGCGGGGGTGGTTGGTCCAAGGATCAAGCACTCGGAACCCATGGGTAAATTTCCCAGCATCTTCCAGGCGGAGATATACGCTATCGGAAGATGTGTTCAATTTAACCTCGATAGGGGATACAGGAATCAGGAGATTGTAATCCTTTCTGATCGTCAAGCAGCCATTGGAGCTCTGGGTGCACCAGTTATTAACTCTAAAATGGTTTGGGTGCCTAGATAAACTTAACGATCTGGGCAGCAGGAACAAAGTTGCACTCTGGTGGGTGCCGGGGCATGTTGTCAATGAAGGGAATGAGATGGCCGACGCCCTGGCCAAGATAGGCGCTATGACCCCACTGCTGGGGCCGGAACCTTTTTGTGGGATTAGCGACCAGTTTCTGTCAGAGGAACTTAGGAAGGAGGAGGAGACGAAGAGATCTCAACTCTGGTACTCCCTCCCCGGCCAAGATCTGCTTGGGAAATTATAACCAACGGAGGTCGGAGGCCTGCATTGGATTGAGCAAGAACAAGCTCCGCGTACTTACGGATTTCCTCACGGGGCATTGCCGACTTAGAGGACACCTGGTGAAGCTGGGTTTTTGGAAAGTGACAGCTCATGCAGATTCTGTGGGGAGTTGGAGGAAACTCCACTACATCTCCTAACAGACTGTGAGGCTGCCACTCAGAGAAGGTTCAGGAACCTGGGCAGCTACCAGGTGGAGGTGGGGGACATACCCTCTCTAGAGCCCGTCAGGGTATTAGGATTCCTCAGGGATTTTAACCTGATGGAGGTATTGTAGAACGGATGTTCAACTGGGCATCCGTTCGGGTGCTATGGGCAGGCCTGTGGCACCCAGGGGGCATAGCACAATAGACCTGATCAAGGTCGCAGTGCGTTGACCCCCCGATAAATAAAAAAAAAAAAAAAAAAAATGTACACAAGGCTAATTTTTAAAAACCATTTTTTCTTATTAAGAGAATCTGAAAATATTTCATTCCGGTGGAAACTCAAATCTGACAACAATATGCAATTCATGCTCTTATTCGTAGTAGTAAGAGAAAGTAACAACTATTGATTAAGGCTGTCCTTTATGGCAATAATTGGTTTAAATTTTTCTTTCTCTTTAAATATCTATGATTTATCAATTCCATGTAATTAATATTTTTCTGTTATAATCTAAAGATGTATTTTTAGCTTCATTATATCTTATAAAAACTGCTACTTCTTTTTAATTTATAGAATGGATGCTGCTATTTTATTTCATTATTTCTTAAAAAATGTTTATGTACAACTCAACACTTTGTATGGGTTATATAACTTAAACAAATATATTATCGATCTGTCTATCAATAAACATTTGCATAGAGCAAACAGAATGAGACACTGAATGAATAAAAATATACCACATAACAGAAAAGGAAATATATATATGAATAACAAGATGACGTAATGCCTTTGTGAAAAGAAAAATAAAAATAAACTTAAAACTGTTGAAAACAAGTGTACCAATTATAAAGATTGGTTGTTATTGGAAAACAATGACAGATTTAAACAATGACTTTGTGTTTTTTCTAATCATAAGGATAAAAATAGAATCAATATAGTCGCAATTTAAACATTAGTTAGTTGCATTTCCAATGAACGTTATTTACAACGAAGTTTACTATGCAGTATTAGTTTTCTATTAACCGTACAGCCGTGTCTATATTTATTCATTTTATTTTTGTTAAATCTTTTTACTAATTTGCGTTACTCAAGTTTAAAATAAAATGTATAAAAACGGTAGTGAAAGTGATGATTTTTATCGACTTCTAACAAGATCAGAAAGATGATTAAAGTCGACCTTTTTTTTTTTTAACCTCTTTATTCATATTTCTTAAAAAAAACAACGAGTTTCATGATGGATAGCAAGAAAAGAAAAAATATGATTCATTATAAACTGCAGTCCTTATTAATTACCAAATTATTTTTTTGTTGGTAGTTGTACATTGAAATGCTCACCATATAATTCTACCGATATAATTTAATACCCTCAGGTACGTCTTTAAAGTAAAAGTAAAATTAAAACTTCAAACTCCGACTATATTGGCAAGTTTTTATTCTAAGGGAAATCAATGTTACACAAAATTCAAATGTTATTAATCGATATCCTGGATGTTTTAATGAATATAAAGGAAATAACATGTTTTTCTGTCATCTATTTCAAAAAAGTAAGTTAGAAAAATAGTTTAAACTCCCTGTGGATTTTTTGTTTTGTTTCTGAGTTTATTTCCATGATAACTTAATTTCAAAATTTTTCCTATTACAGCAGTAAGTGAATATAAAAAAATATTTGAAATAATTCTGAAAACACATTACAGAGTGGTGAAGTATTTATTATTCCATTTTTCATACCCAGGATATCTTATCGTTGTGAATATATATGTATTTACACGAATGATATAATAATTTAAACTTTACACTCACCTCATTTGCTCTTTATTTGAATAATCATTATTTATTTGTTTTTCTTCTTCTTTTGTCTGTGAATTAACGTTAATTTCTTTGGACGACTGTTTTTTCAGGGAAGGAGTGATGGCCTGAAACAGAAACGATTACGATATTGTTATTTTAAAAAAGAAATAAACCTTAAATGAAAGATTAATAATCAATAGATTTTTAAAATGCATTAAAAGAAATTTTATAAAAAAAAAAAAAATCATAATATAAAAAGAAATCAAACAAAAGAAATATAAGTAAAGTTGATTTTGCTAAGTCTTTTTTGTATGTGTGCTACGCTATAGTACTTTATAGTTATCTTTCGTGAAAGTATTATACAGCTGTTATTAAAACAATTTAAACGAATTTCAAGTAACTTCCTTCAGGGCCATCTCAGGTCTTTTGTTGTACCTTTAAACAGTCTAAGCAAAAAATGGTAAGCTAGTATGGTAACTAAAGGTGTATGTGAGGTGAGGCCGGAAGTACTAATTAATGGACAGGCCTCTTGGTGTATACTCCACGATATTGCAGACTGAGATCTTTGCGATCAAGAACTGTGTTGAGGAAAACCGGAGGATCGTCCCTAGAAATAGGGAGATTCACAACTTTTCGGATAGGACTATTCCTAGGTTAGGGAATGTAGGGAAGCCCTGACACAATAAAGTTCGATTGGAGCGGGTGCTGGGACATATGGGGTTTTGAGGTAATGAGACGCCCGATTAACTGGCCAGGAACGGGTCGAACCTGCCTGTGTATTCTGCGGTCCAGAACCTGTCCTTAGGATAACTAGAGGAACATTAGGTGCATCTCTCAGAAAGTGGCTCCAGAGAGAACACGACATAATCTGGAAAGCATGTCCAGGTGCTAAACACACTATGACGATTATGCCTAAGCTGTGTAATATAGAACCAGAGTCCCACTGCTTAGGAAGGAAACGGATTAATCTGGAGACAGGTCTATTCACGGGCCATGGTAGGTTCAAGAAACACAAGGTAGGGTTAATGAACTCGGAGCCTTTGGTAGATTATGTCAGGAGGAGGAGGAGGAGAAGTAAACGGCCCGACACCTGTTTCAATGCGTTACAATCGCCAAATTGCGTTATGAGTTCTTTGGCAATTTGAGACCGGAGATGATAGCGCAAAAAGAACTGGTTGGGAAAGCCCTCAATCTCTGAAGTTTCTCATAATATTTAAGTTTATACTGCAGCTCATTACCGTACACTTTCTCACATATTGTAAATCTAACGACTTCCCATTGGGGTAATAACAATAAGCTTTATTGGCTGTAGCGTCTTGGGATTATGATCCACCCGGCTTTCAATATTAATGGTAACTGAATGATAATTGTAAAATTACTTTCTTATGCGCCACAGTACATTTTATCTTCAACAGTTAATACTTTCTAAATGTATTTTGTAATATATTTTAATATTATTGATTAAGATGAATTAAAAATGTTAAATATTAGTTTACAAAGTATACCTACTTCCTAAAATATTATTTATATATCTTAATAATTTCATCAAAACAACTGTCTAATTGATATTGTTAAAACTATTACTGCTTTTAACCTTAAAAATTAAAAGTACAGTCTTGCCACAAAAGTTAAAATTTGGGTAAAATCGCTAAACTATATTAATAATATTAAAATTTAATTTTCTATATTAAATGTTTATTTTTACTTTGAAATTAATGTAACCATAAAAAAGTTGAATATAATTTAATATTTTTAGATTAACACAGTTTTTAAAACTCGTAAGGAAAAGTGGACTGGCCACTTCTTCAGGGATTGTGGAGTCTCTCCGGGTATATCCCAGATTAAACAACACCACAAAAACTCTGATATTGACAGTTCAACGCTGAGCCTGTAGTTAGACTGCAATTACTTAAGTTTATACTGCAGATCACTACCATACACTTTCTCATATAGTCTACGTCTGACGACTAGATTCTATGTACAAACATTGTCATTACGAGGAAGATATAATACGTCTTTTAGGTCTCATTTTTTTGGCTGTTAGCTTCTCCCTCTGCATTCCACCGTTCTATCAATTTTTCTAAATATAATAATTTCCCGTTTATTAGAAAACATTCTTCAAGTTTATCATTTCCGTACATTTTTACTCTAAGTTTTATTAAAATTAATTGGGCTCGAATTAATTTAAAGAAACAAGACTAGTTATAAAATAAAAAAATAATAATTAAAAAATTAATGTTTTTCTATCTATATTTTAATAATTTGCAAAAAAAAAATATATATTTAACCGAGAATAAAGTAGTAGTTTACTACTTCCATTCCACGAATATATTAAAGTATCAACTTAATTCTCTTGACAAATATATGTATATAAAAAATAAATTGTTTTTATTCAATCGAAAAAAAATTCAACTTTATTCATTGGAATAAAAATTGTCACAATATTACACTGTCATAGATATCAGACGACAATGTAAGTATCTAATCTAGAACTCAGTATATTAGAGCCGACAATACATAGTTCGTCGTAGTACTACATGTAAGTAATCTGCCTGTTACCAAAGTAGTCATAAATTATAATATTTTTCTCTTTAAGAACATTAAATATTTAAACTAAAAAATAGTTTTTTTGAGATTATTATACAAAGAAATTCTACAAAATACATAAAAAAAAAATTATTAGCACGATGCGGCGCCCATCTAAGTCGGCTCTTCTAATTAATACTACTTGTATCCAAGTCTCAACCATAGGTGATAACAAACACAAATGAATTCTCCTTCAGGTCAAGCTACATTCTGTTTTCACATCATTCATTCTGCTTTGATCAAAATCTCTTTCTTTCTAGAATACTTAATTTAATTATATAAAATATTTTGAACTTTAAAAAGTCATTTTGTTCTCTTTTGGTCTTCTATAATTTTATTTTGCCAAATAAATTTGGTTTTATAAGAAAGTTAACAATAACATAAAACTGATATATATTTTAAAAAAAACATATTAGCGCTAAAGAAAAATATGCTAATTATTAGTATTCAAATTGGAAAGATACAAAGCTGGTAAAATATTATTTTTGAAGAGAATAGTTAATGCAAATAGATTTTATTTTATTATTTGCAAAATTTAATAATACATTTTTAAAACAATACAAAATTAATTAAAACAAAAAAATTCTTACCGTAATATGAAATTAAAGCATACACTCTCAAAACAAATCATACAACAAACACTCTTAAAATAACCTGATGAAATAATCTCATAAAGCTGTTAAACAATTTAGTGATATTTGTATTTGCTGTAGAGACCTCAGATCTATCATTATTTCGTTTCTTATATTCTTCCAATTTTTTCTCTAGCAATTCCAACGCTTTTCTATGCTCCTCTTCTAACTGTTTTATTTCAGTTTCTTTTTCAAGTTGCATCTGCTCCCATTGGTCTTCTATAAGAAATAAAATAGAGAATGAAATTATATTAAAAACTGATTTACAATAAGGAAGAGCGACCAAAGATAATTATGTCTACAGACAAAAATCATCCAAGGACTAAATCAGTCGTTTCTTTGGACAGATCAAACTTTCATTTCATTTTTTTTTTAAATTTAGTATATATTAATTATGTGAGCAACAATTCTTCTAAGTGGTAATCTTACACTAACCAGGACATATAACTGGAAATCAAAGAGCGTGTTGAAAGTTCGAAACATTTTCATGTCCGGCAAAATTTCGGAGGAGAACAATATTATAGTCGCAGTCATCTATCATTATTTACTAATTTAAGCTTTTAGCTGGAATATCAAGGTTGAAGTTATAACAGTACTGATACGTAATATTACGGAAGAGGTTTCCATCCTTGCTATTCTATTAATAAATTATTTTAAAAAATAGCAACAGTATTCTTTCTAGAAGTAAAATAAATGTTAAACAGCAATATAGTTCTAAGATTTCCTTCTTTCGTCTTTAAATCTGATCTGTTTGTGAACAATTCAAATATAGTTGGAATATGGGCATCAACCGATATCTTACTTTCGGGCGGATTTCCGGGTTAGATGCAGTAAAATGATTCAATTTATCAAAAGAAGATTTTCAATCAGCTTTAATTTTTAAATTATAAAATTTATATATTGAAACTAAAGGTGAATTGAAAAATATTCACAATTGTAGATTCTTAATAGTAAATGTTAAAAATTTACTATACAAATGGGACGAATATTATTTGGTTGCGACAAAATACAGATGTTCTGTACGCAGAATAGCTCTCAAGAAATTTCGACAAGTTTAAAATGCCCACTGCAGGATAAAAATAAGTTAGCTATAAATAAATAACTCAACACAACTGGAGTGATGTGCTGTTGTTATTGATGAGCTGTAACGAGAGCTTGAGTTCTTTTGTAAAATTCGTCAAAAATTCTGAGTGCTTTATTAAATTATTAATAATCTGCTTTTCCATGTTAATAAAATAAGGGAGAAAGTTCGTTTTTTTTTTTTGTTTTTTTTTTTTTTAAAGGCAAAATGTAAATGTAATCTCAAGAATACTAATTAGGGATTCAAAATAAATTAAAAAAATCTTTATAAAGTGTCTTAATGTTAATAATAATTTCCAACTAATAAGGTTCATTTTGCAACTCTCTTCCCTAAATGATAAGACTAAATATTCTGTTGCCGGGACTAAAACTTACCTAATTGTTCTTGGTGTATCCTCTTTAACTGTTCTATTCTCATTTCACATTCATTGGCCATCTGCTGTTTGACCAGTTCCAGTGTAGTTCTAGTCGTGCCCATCTGCATCTGTACACTTGATTCACAATGCTGGATTTTCTTTTCACATTCCTGTTTGATAGCCACTGAAACAAAATAATATAATAGATTTTTTTTTTTTTTTAATAATAAAATGGGCTTCGTAAAGGAAGCATTTTCTCACTATTATTTAAATTTCTAAACGTGTATGCAGCTTTAGATTAAAATAAAAGCTGGCAGTCTGTTAATGGGTGAATAACATTTTAAGTTATGCCGGTGTCACTTTTTCAGTTGCAATTAAGGCTGAAACATTCCGGTATACTACTGAAAAAAGTTACCAACAAACATTACAAAATGGGTTTGAATTTACATTAACAATTTAATTACTACAGTCATTGAAAAAATTAAAAGGAAATCTGATGTGAAACTTCACATTTAATTCTCACAGTTGTAATTCAAACATTTCTTTAGCAGTTAAGAATTTTTACTAAATGTCTAATATCCTCTATATTATTAGATGTGGAACCACACATTCACTGAAATGACATTTTATAGACAATATCGCACTAAAAAAAGCCATCATTTCTTGAGAGATTTTTTAATTTTCTTTCTTTATATCATTATCTATTAACACACTTTATTATCCTGATAAACAAGGTTTATATAAAATCGTTGAAAAAGTCTTTTTTTTGAGAAAATTCAGAAAAATTAAAAATTCATTCAGTACAATGTTTACATAATTTCATAAACCTTACATAATAAGCAATTAGTTCTAAATAAGGTATATTAATGAATATACAATTTTTAAAGGATAAAAAATCTCTGGGTATATATATGTAAATGAAAATTGAGACAGTAAACAAGACTTACAGAAGACCTAAAGATAGATCTAGAGAAGAATGCTGCGCATTCGTTTGACATACTTAGATATATATATATATAAAAGTATGGATATATATATATATATATACTTATAAAAATAATAAATATAAAAAATGATAAATCTAATAAATAATACTTATAAAAATAATACATATATATAATAATATATATATATCTGTGATCTTTCATTAGATAACATGTTTGAATCGGAGTTAATCACAATGAAAGTTGATTCATCTTAAAACAAAGAAATTTAAAGAAAAATAATTAAGAAAACACTAACAGATTTCCTTTTCATGGGCGTCCTGTAGTTTTTCTATTTTCTCCTGATACTGCATGTCTAATTTATCCATTTTTCTTCGCAAATCAAGAACATCTCTATCGGAATGTGTTTGCGCGCTTTCCATTTCAAGTCTATGCTGTTCTTCTTTATCTTCTAGTTTCTTCTTATAATTATTGATCTGAAACATTAGTATTATTATTACTATTATTAACAAATCATGTTTCCAAAGAACATACTGATTGTACAAGCCATGCAGACCATGCATTTTACAACTTTTGTAATTTATAATATTAACAATTTAAAATGTCTAATATAACTTCTTTCAGCTACCTCCATTTTTAAATCTTCCAATTTCTTTTCCCAAATTTGTCTGTGGTTAGTAATTTCATGATCTTTTATCCTCTGTTCTGTTTCCACGGCAACCATTTTCTCTTCCCTAAACACTTTTTCAAGGTCACTCTTCAATCGTGCTAATTCTCGTTTCAGTTTTTCTTCCCACTAAAAGTAATTAATATTTGTTCAAAATCATCAAAACGTATTCAATTACTTATATAATCATTGCCTTAGTTCAAGGGAGGCTAAAGTTTAAATTCATTGAAAAAATTCTAAAGATGAAAAGAAATACGAATGTTTGAAATGAAGATTGGCGCGGCGATCAAATTCCTAACTTCCTTCAACCGTGAGGAAGGACCAACGTGAGTATAAATACATAACACAGTACCCATTTTTTAATTAATAGAAAGTAGCATTTTCAATCAGCATAATCCTTTTTGTCAATCAAATAAAACCTTATTTCAATCCAATTAAACCTTTTCCCATAAAATTAAACCATTTTCAATAAAATTAGCACTTTCAACTAAAATAAAACTTTTCACAAAGATTTAATTTTATTGAGAAATGTTTAATACGATGATAAGTAATTTAATATGATTAAGACATTTATATTACTAAATATGTGATTACTTTTCAGCTTTGGAGGCATATTTTTGGGGCAAGTTGCAAAATAAACCCCAATAACTGTGTACTCAGCCTAACTGGGCAAGCGACTGCCACTTAGAGGGAGATTCTCCTGATCTAGTAGATAAATTTATATTTGTAACTTATAGATTAAATAATAATGTGTATACTGTTTTTAGGATGCATGTTATTCATTTGTAATCTTGTACTTTTGAGCGAATAATGAAATTAATGTGTATGTTTGAATATAGATTAAGGAATCCATTACCGGTCACGAAAGGCAAATATGGATTCAAACCTTATAAAATGTTCTATTACACTTTCGGGAATCACCGGTCAATGTCATACCTTCGTCCGACAGCACTGATATCCTTACGTCTTAAAAGCCAACTGTTTGTAAAAACAGAGCATGATAGTATAAAAGTTCACAGCTGAAAAAAATGTATGTTGGAACTAATTATTGTTTCGGGATTTAACTTACTTCCGAATTTATCTGATTCATCTGTACTTGCAGTCTAAATTGAGTCTTTCTGTCCTTTTCAGTCAATTCTTCTTTATGGGAATTCTGAAAAAAATCAAAAAAATAAATAAATTAAAAAATATCAAATACATTTCCATTCAGTTTCTTTTAATTTTTAAAAAATAAGCATTAAATAAGATCAGAAAATTCTAGTCAAAACTTTGGATTTCTTAATAAATTATTACCTGTAAAGCGACTATTTGAGCTTTTTCCCGGTCTACAGCAGCTCTCAGCCTGTTTACTTCTTCTTGCAAAATTTTCTCATCTACTTGCAGATCTTCCAATTGCCTTGTTACCGTTCTCAAGTTTTTTCGATGTTCATGAGCTGTACTTCTCAATTGTTTCAGTTCTATTTCACATAACTTTAAATGTGATACCTGCATTCAAGAAAAAAGAAAAGTAATTATCGAATTCAATAATACTTATAAAAAAAAAGACAAAGAAATAAAGTACAAAGCTGATGGAACCGTGTTTTCCCAAGAAAATGCCTAGACAAATATAAATTGAATGAATGGGACACTGGTAAAATAGGTACTGGTTCTCTCAATTTTACATTTTAATGTCGACACTTGTATTTTGTAGCTTTGCAAAAAGCGGGAAAAAAGTTTGAAAAAATACAGTTTAATACACTCAAATGTAAAGAAAGTGAGTAAAGTAATTGCCTTTTTTCAGGCTGGCGTAACGTCCAGGTGATTTTTACTAACAATACTTTTTTCAAAAAATATCAATTTAGATATTAAATTTATGAGGGGTATGAAAACTAATTTACGATAGGCTAATAAGTTAAGTAATTGTATGAGGAAATAAAACAAAGTGAATTATACAGATGTATGTATAAAACACTT
This sequence comes from Triatoma infestans, assembly GCA_011037195.1. Classification (NCBI taxonomy): domain Eukaryota; kingdom Metazoa; phylum Arthropoda; class Insecta; order Hemiptera; family Reduviidae; genus Triatoma; species Triatoma infestans. The sequence goes on along the minus strand of JAAEAF010002851.1, from coordinate 45,973 downwards.
AGATTTCAGCCCTGGCTTTTTATTTTTTTTTTTTTGGGGGGGATTTTATTTTAAATCTCGCACACAGCACGTATTATATAGGCTTTATTTGAAACATTATTCTAAGCAAAACTGATTTTTGGACGGATCTGGGGGAACCGTGATCTTAAACTTCCCTCTAAGTGGGTTTCCAAAATTGTCGTACGGTTATTTTTACCAATACAACTTAATTCGGTGGGAAGTTAAAATCATTCATTTACCCATACAAACAGAAAATGCACATATATTAAACCAGTGAAAAAAAAGTTTTTTTTATACCTGTGCTAATTCTTGTTCAGCTTTATCCAACTTTGTGGTAAGTTCTTTAACTTTCTCAGTTAATTCTTTCTCAGTATCGGCCAACTTTTTCTTGCCAAGTCTTTCCACTTCTCTTAATTTCCATTCAAAATCGTCCAACATTTGTACTTCACGATTTGAATTTAATGAACGTAATTGTTCAAATTCTTTTTTATATCTGGCTTCCATTGCTTCTTGTTCTGTTAATGTAGCATCTAACGCCTATAATTAATATTTTTAAAAAAATCTTTAATCATGATTCATTCAACGAAAGATGTTGACATGTATATACTACTAGCTGATGAGTTCGCCATTGATGATATAAAGAGGTGACAAACAAAACTAGTCCAAGTATTTACGACATAATTAATCACATAACTTAAATTTTACTGATATGTATAAATAAATAGGCATAAAAAAAAAATTTTTTTTCACATCCTTGCTGAAATAATAAAAAAGATTAACTTGGTCGAATATTTAGACCATATATCCCTCAACATTTATATTAACACTTATCTTAAAATAAATTTCAAACATAAATACTTACTTGTCGGATCAGTTGTATCTCTTGATCGCGTTCTCTTTCAAGTTTCTTTATCGATTCTTCTAATTTCAATTTTTCCTGTTTTACTTTTTCCAATTCGGTTTCTAATTCAACTATTTTCTTTTCAGCTTCTTTTAACTTTTCTCTATCACCTTCTGATAATAATTTACTTTCTGAAAGAATTCATTTAGATAATATTGTATATGCGTTGAAATTGAGCGATTAAAAAAATGTTCAGAATTTGGCAAAGATCTCATCAGATAAAAGCATGCCAAGCATTCGGCTAGATGGAATTTCTATAAATATTATTTGGCTAATAGATGAAGTAATAGATTGGCAATAAAATAAAAGAAAGCAGGAGACTGTTGAAAATCCTAAATTCAGTCTTCCGTAGTAAGAGTGTGACTAAGCATCGAGACATTACTACTCTATAATGAAGAGTGCAGTACAGTGCTGCTTCTCAAAAAATATGGAAATCTTCTGGAAAAAAACTGCTCTCCCTAAAGATGGAAGGTGTAATAGAGTTGGAAGTTTGTAAGAGATTGACTATAACCTGAAAGATTTACTGTGGTAATCTTAAGTGTTTGTACCTGAAAAGTGAGCAATGTGTAATTCTTTGCATTAAGTATATGTGTGAATTTTACAGTTAAATTAAGCTGGGATGCCCCAGGATGCCAGCCAAAAAAGATCCTGAAGAAGTGGTGGCCAGTTCCCTTCCGCTGTGGGATTGTAATAGAATTTCTTGAACAGCCAGCCCATAGGATGAAATAGAAAAAAAAAGAAATTGCAAGGGCCATTGCCATATATCCCTATAACTTAAAGCCTGATGATTTGGAAAACAGTTTTAAAAAAAAGGAATTATTTCCGCCATAGAATTTCTATTCCATAAGCAGAAGTTTCTATGTGGCAATGATCAGGCAAAGTCTTTTAAAGAAAAAAAGTTATTCATTTGACAGAGTAAACTGCCATTTTACACACTCCAGTTCAATTGCCCTCACTAGCCCAGACGAATGCAGCAACTGAACGAGAGTTGTAAAAGGACTCTTATGTTTCCTACAACACTAAAACTTAAAAAAAAGAAAAATTTACGGCAAACCTCGTCCACGTAAAATAAAAGACCTTCAAAAAGATTGTACAACTTTACATTAAAGTTAACAAAATTATATTATGTTTTCTGATTTTTTTTCTTTAATTTAAAGAACGTCAACATCTATGGTCATTGGCGCCCGGAGCCTTCTCAGTGCACTGCCGGCCTCCGGACAGTGTTCTCTCGTTACAGACAGCACTCCTTACAGACAACACTGTCCATCACCGGTCAGTAAGCTTTTGAAGGTTCCTACGAAGAAAAAATCTAAGGGTAGCGTAGCACAGCTGAACTCGAACCCGGGTCCTCCATTTCAACTTCGGTGTATTTATAATATTTTCTCTCGCAAAGAAAGTGTGCCATGGACCGAAACCAACGGTTGTGGATGCAGCTAAGTCTAGACTATAGGGAGGGGGTAAAGGAAGTTCAATACCATCATGTTCTTCATGCATATTTTTAGTCTGACAGGAGGTGTGTGGCCAAGCGTTATCTTGCTGAAGCTTGTTTGCGATTGACCAAAGCTGGATAGCGCTGGACTTTTTTGAAGTCCATTCTAGAATACATTCTATCTAGTTACTGGCAGAGTAAAGGTCGGAATTCATGCACACTTCAACCGAAACGAATTGTGATGATTTAGTCCTTTATAGTTCCAGAAAAGGCACAACATTGACTTTTTATAAAATTGCCTTCTTGGACCACCGGAAATGCCGTTTAACCGCGATCCAATCACTAACCGCCTGTTTCAGGATTTCGCCAGTAAATCCACTTCTCATCATATGTCACTATTCTTTTCTAGAAGCGTATGTCAGATGGATTTTTTTTAAGAGAAGTTGGCAAATATCCATTCTCTTGGCGGCCAGTTGAAGTAATATAAGTTCATGCGATACTATCTTACATCTCCTTTTTACCCTTTCCCATAGAATTTCTCTGCAGCAAGTGAAGAGTACTTGTGGTTGGAACTTTTATAAACCCGTTATTTTAGCAATGTCATCTAAATCTTAAAATTTATTTAACTGATTGTGCATCACTGAATTTACTTGTTATCTCTAGAGTTAAAAGTTCAACTTTAGCCACTGGTTTTGGTAGAATAATTGTCACATTATTACATGTAGAAAAATATTCTATTTATGGCTCTACGTTTCGGGCATCATTGGTGCTCTTTCAAGGCATCCTCGATAATTTTGGGGAATTTTGGAAAAAACAGCCCTCAATGTAACACAACTTTGAAAATGGTTTTCACTTCATGTTTTCTCCCGTATTGCAAAGAGGACACTTAGAGCGTTAATAAGGGAAATGGTACGGTCACGAGATCAATATATTCTACGAAGTAGGAATAATGAGGTTGCTCTGATATTGCAATGCTATGCGAATTGCTGAAAAAGCTTCTCCAGTATGTTTCCACAGTGAATAGGAGGTGAGGAATAAAAATAGAGACAAGTTGATACAAAGGAATGTTCACTTATGAACTATAGTTCACAGTTAGGGACTATAGTTTTTTACAAATAAAAATAAAAATTTTCATATAATTTTTCAAAACCTCAACTCACCAGCATTGCACACCCTAAGCGTTAATTCGGTATTACGGCATTTGTATTCGTGAAGTTCATCTTCAAGTTGTTTAGATTTTTGTTTAATTGATTCAGATTCAATGTAAGCGGCTTCTAGTTCGGCACGCTGCCCTGAAAAAAAAGTAAGAAAAGAATGTTTATAAGAAGATATGTAATTAAAGATTATTCACTTTATAAGTTTATGTCAGAGATTGCTGAAAATTTGTCAGAGAGTGACGATGATCGTCAATATAGTTCTTAAAGAGTCGATGTATCATATTTTTGGCGCAAGCAACATCCAAATTTTCGAAATTAAGCTTTCACCAGAGACTTGGTTTCGAGAGCCTCTGAGTAGTAAAAAAGGTTTTTAGCGAATGGTCTGTATGTGGTGTATATTGTGTATGAATGTATGTATGTATGTATGAACAAAATTTCTCAAGAATGAATATTCGCAAGAAGTTCAAACTTTATATTCTGTAGGTAACAACATCTTAATTGTTGAGCCAAAATCCAACAGCTGGAGGTGTAATTTCACCTATTTTTTTTCTTCAGATTTTCGCAAATTTCTCGAAAATGATTCCAACGACCTTAAAATTCAGATACTATCAGCCCACACAAATGCTTATCACTTTCATTTGAAGTTTTTTTCAGGAAAATTGTTTTATTGGGGGTTCTGGGTGAGTACCAACGTTAAGCTGTTGTGATGGATGCAAAACATTACAATATATGAATTTATAAATAAATCAAAATTATTAAAATATGTGACATATCCTTGCAAAGGGCCAGCCAGGTAGAAGAAGTCCAGTTACTGGCATTGTACTACCCCCTTCTCCTAACAGGGGAGGAATTGAAGAAACAAAGAGAAGAGATATTTTAAAGACAGACTTGTGCTAGAAATCAAGGTGGAAACATCGAAACACTACTTCAGGAATCGCTCAGTGCCAATGATAGATATTTGCCTCTATTCTATAAACGTTATTTTATTAAGATACAGTGTGATATTGTAATATACTTAAACTTGCTTAAAGAATAATATATGTATTTATAAAAGCAGTGTGATCTCTTAATTATTACTAATACTTCTCTCTTAACCGTATATACATACAAGCCCTTTTCGCTAAAACGCTCACGCCACAAGCTACCTACACACATCCACACCACACATTACACTGTCCTCCCTCTGAAGTGCTACTTCAGTTCTATCTATCACAAAATTTAATACAAAATTACAAGGGGTGTATTGTTAGAATACCAATTTTGAAAAAAATGGTTAAATGGACGAATTTGAGATAGGTCTTGCAGTTTTTTTTAGAATTTTCTCTAAAACGGCTAAAAAGGTTTTTCTTTAAAATTGGAATGCTATTTACGTAGGTATAAAAGTATCATTTTCTATTAATTCATTTTAATTTTCCAATAAAACTGATTTTGGAAGGGATGGGGATGCCTTTGGAGTTAGGTTTAAATTTAAGCAGTTGTTGCAAGCTTTGCTAAAGGGTTGAGCCAGACGGTTTGTCAAGATAACAAGTATAATCCCCACGACCTTTATTTATATGTAATACAAGCGTTTTGTAAACAGTGCAAGTTTAAAGAAGATTTGTCAGTTAAGATTAATATTGCAGTAAGAGGTAACTTATCTGAGTGTTTCATACCAGATTTATTACTAAAATAAGGCCCAGGCTGTAAATATGAGGTTCAGATATTACATTATTAGGGTTTATAATATATTTTTATCTTGAGATAATTTAAGCTATGATTTCACGACAAATTTCACTGTACTATAAAATAATTATGATAATTATAATAATATTGTTTACATTCTTGTAACGTGATATACTTTTTTTAGACATAACACAGCAAATAAACATGTTTTCTTTTAAAGTTAAAATTTTTTTTTTTTTGTTTACAACCCAAGTGCATTCTTGAACAGTGTTGCGCTATATGTGATAAGAAGAACACTAATGCGTAATCATTAAACCTATGGCATTAAATATAAAGTATCTAATGCGCAATTGATGCCAAATCATATTTAAAAATAATAACAATCATAAAGACAATAGTCTTTCCGATCTACATTTATGTTTATTTGACCTATGAACTAGTTTTTGCCAACTCAATATTATCAAAGAAAACAAGAAAATATTTAAATTTAATAAGTGATTAGGTGTAAAACTGTTCGAAAATAAATAATAACTATTAAGAATACATTTTCAAATATTAGATCCGGAACCCTATTTTGAAAAAACTGAACTTTCTTCTCCCTGAGTAAGTAATGTAAACATGATTTTTTTTTTTCTGCAACCATTTGGAAAGTAACAAGAAAATCCGAAAAAACACTTTTTTCTTAAGTGAAACATCTAAAAAGAGTTTTCACTTTATTGGTATGGCCAGTATAACTCAGAAACGTATAACCCCTACACTGCCAACCTTGAGGTAGTGTTTTCTCGTTACAAGTAAACTGATAGAAAAATTTCAGCTTTCAAAGAAATTGTCCTCACGCATTGGTCTAGTGGTTAGCGCACTAGCCTTTCGTGCGAGAATACCAGGTTCGATTCCCGTGAGGGCAAAGTTGGTGTTGACGCAGCGTCGTGATAAATACTGGGCATACAGTTAGTAGCGCCCTAGGTAGCTAAGGCCGGAACTAAACGGTGTGAAACCTGCGGCGTGCTTAACACACGCCCCCCTATTCAAATCGCCGTCTGGCAAGCCTTAACCCTTCATGGGCTTTGCGCCATAGGGTTTTTTATTTTTTTAAAGAAATTTTCAATTGTGAGAATTAAATTATACTGCAAGAGTAAGTTGCATGACATTAATATAAATCTTAGTTCACACTAAATTTAAATTACATACATTAAGAAAATGTATTAACATATGAAATGTATACAAATGTTTTTTAACATTTATGTATTTTTTGTAATTACATACGAAATTAAATAAATAACAAAAAAGTAATATCCTTACGACATACAGCAATATAGTGGACTTTTTATTCAATTTTTTTTGTAATTTAACAAAAAATGAAATGAGCCAGCCAAAAAATTAATCAAATCTTGAGCCAACTGTATTTACTTTACTTTTATTTTTTAAATATCAAAATATAAAATGTTTGCCAAAATTAAGGTAGTATTACTGGTCTTAGTGCTCTCTTCTCTATTTCTAATGATTACAAGATGCTGCCCGAAATCATAATAAAAGAATTAAATAGTAGAAGTTGTTGCCAAAAATAGTATTTGTAATTTTATTTTTGAACTGCTATATATATAATATGTGTCGTATGAAAAAACACCATTATAATATGCGTATGTTTTTCTATTAAAAATAATTTACAATAATGTTTGCCAAATTATTTACAAAATATCATAACGAAAACAATGAAGGAAAAGTACAGTTATTTTGTTATTTTTCTATATTGTACGCATAATATATGAATGTGGCATCTTATCTTGAAAGCATGTAAATATTAGCCCCGTTTACACGTACGCTCCGATCTGTCGGTTTTAATATGCCGCTCCGGAGTGTTACGCGGGAACGCGCACTTGAGTGTGATGCAACAAAAATGTGAACGCGCTAGCCTGCACATCAGACTATAGGTATGGAGCGTGAAGTCCAATACTGTGCACAATTTAAAGGATTTTGAGAACGTGTGGAATTTCTACCGAGGTGGAAAGTTTTATAAGACGCGCCAGTATTTCTTGCGCGCTCCGAGCATATTGATCGAGCGTTCACAATGGCAGTATTGGCATGCACGTTTGGAGCGTACACTCCAAAAGTGTCGAAAAACCTCCCCGTGTAAATGTACCTATTGAATACGTGGATGGGTCCGCATTGCTGGATAACATCTGATATTTTATCCGTCGTAGCATGCATATTCCATTTGTTCCTAACCAGTTTCGGATTTTCATTCATCGTCAGAGCAAATTCACCAAGTTCATGTAGAGAGTTCACTTTAACAAAAAGTTTCCGTTACACTCACACTTGTTGGTTTGTTGGCTGTATATATATGGGGAGGTTATAAGGATATCTTACTATGTGTGTGTCCATAATATCATAACCTTATAACCTACCCACATATATACAACCAACAAACCAACAAGTGTGAGTGTAACAGAAACATTAAGTTGAAGTGAACTCTCTACACGATTGGTGAATTTGCTCTGACAATGGATGAAAATCCGAAACCGGTCAGGAACAAATGGAATATGCACGACGGATAAAATATCAGCATGTAAATATTATTAATAGTACCTTAATAGCACCTTAATTTTGCCTGAAGATTAAAATAGAACAAAATAAATCTGGTGTGAAACACTCACAAGACTTTCTCTTACTGTAATTTACACAGTTCTGATTGATTTATTTATTTATAAATATATTATCCAGTCCCAAATTTCACATATTTATCATAATTCGAAATATAATTAGACAAAAAAGTCTAATAATATAATATCTCTGATATTTTATTTTACTTAATAAAATACTAATTGCGGCGAGGATACCATAGCTTTTTTTTAAAAATTAGTTTCTAAAAAAGAATTAATTAATAATATTATGAACTTAATTTAATACTAATAGCAAAGATACAAAACTTACGTTCTATTCCAGAAGCTTTGACCATTATCTCCTGTTGAAGTTTTGCTATTTGTTCATAAAGTTCGTGTACGGGAATTAACGATCTGCTATCCAATTCTATGTTATTCATTATTGAATCAGTCCTGGAACAAATAAAAATATAATCAGAAAAATAATTTAACATAGAACTGATAACATGGGCGGATTTTTTCCTTCTAATATTTCCTTTGACAAAAAAAGATCATTCATAAAAAAGAATGAATAGATTCATTCTTAAGAAGAGTCCTTTAATAAAGCTTGCCGTATGTACGTGAGTTCTATTAAAATGGCTGGAAGAACTCTGGAGTCTGGTCTAAATATAATATTCTTGGATTTGTGTCAACAGCTACTTATTTTTTATCTAATCAGTGTTCAAAATTAAACCATTAAATAGAAAAACAAAAATAAAGAAAGGATATCATATTAAAAAACCTACTCACACCTGCTCAGAAATAGATACATTCTAATTTAAAATGTAAGAGCCGTCTTCTTGTGTTTAATAATTCGTCTCAGCCTCGTCACTAATATATGTAGTTATTTAAGCAAATTAATTCAATTTTGAAAAATTACGTACAGTTCCAAGAAAGTCGAAAAAGTATTTTTTTTTTAATCCAAACAATGAAGGGTTATTATTTTCAAAAATTTTTTTTTTTTAAATACACTAGAGAAATCAATATAGAACATAACTGTATTTTTTTTTTTTTTTTGTGTTCGTTACGACAGCTGTATTCAATGTTGTAAATTACATACCTGTATTTACATAACTGTAATTATTAAATAAATAACTAAAGAATTTTGTTCAGGAAAAACACTTGAGTTTCCAAGGTAGAAACCGCGACAGTGGTTTGCTAAAAACCGACGTTTCGACCATGTTGCAATGAGCCTCTTCAGGGTCGTTACACCTTGGCTTTCATTAAAGGTAAAATTCTGTAAACATTTAATCTCTACAACTTACGTTAACTTTTCCTCATTGATTCTAGTGAAACAATTTTAACATAACTACATTGTTGCAGAAAAATATTTTATAGGAAACTCCCACTGTCGAAAAATATTTTTCAGAGTGGAAAAAAAATACGCCTATAACTAAGTGAGTTTGGCTCATTGCCATCCCTTAAAACTGATATTGGATACGAGTACTCCTCATAACAAAGGGATAACATATTTATTATAGAAAAAAAAAAAAAATCACAGAACTAAAATTAAACTGGATGAAATATTGGCCAGTAACTCCTGCATACACAGGCAGCATAGGCAGAATATTTGTTCAATTATTTAATTTTTTTTAAACATTTTAGAGTACAAGAAGTAATTTTATCTTGGCAAATACGTTAAGGTAAATATATATATATGTATAATATAAAACGAGCTAAATTTATTTATTAATATGAAAAACAAAAAAATTATTGATTTATTTTAATGATGATAAAATAAATAAAACATTACTGAGGGTCAAATGTAATGTTTGCTCTGGATGAAAATAGTAGATTAACCTTCGTAAAGAGACCCCCCAGGCCTCCTTGCTTGGCCGCTATCCAGAGGGAAGATAATCTGAAAGGCCGATAAAACATTGTCTTAACAATTCATTTACTTAGGTTAACTTCAGGATTACAGTATTATTTGCTTACTTTCATGATCAAACTATGAAATGATTTATTGTTATAAAAAATAATAATTTCTTTTGTTAATGAAAAATTCTTCCAAACATGATGGTTAGGAAAAAATCGTTCATTCATTTCCATTGTGATTCTAAAATCTTGATTACAATATGTTCCAAATTTATATTATTCGTGTATCAGTTTCAAAATTAAGTTTTCACCTGAACTACATATTTTGAGGACCCTTGAAAAAGAAAACAAGAGTTTTTACATACAATAATTTTAACACCTAGATAATTTTAAAGGGCCTGAAACATTAAACTAGAATGACAGAAGGTAAATGGCTATATTAATCAGAGCTACCAGGACTTGATTACATCATGGGAGAAAATGGTACACCCACTTCATCTAGAATGTTGGCGTTCCTACGGGTGTTCCAATTTGTCAACATGTACAACATATACACCGCTACTCCCAATATTCTGAGGACACACATGGACCTGCGTACACCTAGACAAACTCTACATCTTTACCACCTACATGATAGCATACTTACTTACCTTCAACTTATTATAGACGACTACAATCTATGTACTAACTCTACAACAAATCATCAAGATTGTAATGGACATGTCACAGATCTTTAAATAATATATCTAGTTCTCTAACAAGTGTAACCACTGTCAATTACTAAAAAAAGTAATACATACTAAATGTAAGTATTGTTGGTGTAGTTTGGATGGATACCTGCAAGGACATCAAGTTCCTAGAAGAAGTTGCTAATCCACTTCCCCTTCAAAACCTTTATAAGTGCAAGCTTTATTGTATTGACTTTAATCAAATAAATCTAGTCTCAATGAAAACTTTAAATCCTAGAAGTTTCAAGATCACAAAATATTATTACAAAATTATTGCTTGTATAGCTGGGATATTTGAAGCTGTTAATAAAATATAAGATAAAATTCTAGCATAACCTGTAATCCTGCTGGGATAAACTCATGGTTATCTCGTTTATTTAAACACCGAACACGGATTATAAAGTTCTGTTTAAAAAAATAATAATAATAAATGACTAAACATGCCAAAAAATTAACAACTAACTAATAGATTCTTAATTGTGCAACTGTCATAAAGAGTAATTTATAAAATTTATATTGGCTACAGTTTAAAAGTATGAAATTCTATTTTAAATTTTGTTACTTTAATCGCCATATGTTTACCATTTATAACTTCTTCTTCTTCTTTTTTGTTTGTAAGGTAAATGCGAGTGGGAAGAAAACAAAATTGTGAATAGACGAAAGCACATACATAAAAAAGCTAAAATTAGACGATATATTCGTATATGTATTTGGAATGTGTTGATCCAAAATTGTTTTGATTTAATTTTTTTTATAAAATATTGACAATTTCTATTTACGTAATTCCTCAGATATATTCTAGGAACTAGAAAACAACTAAGAACTTTATCGTTATATTTATTTGACGGGAAAGAATATTGAGAACATTTGAGAATAAAAAAATCTGGTGTTCATACTCATACGAATTTTTCTTCCCCATTTAATACAATTAGATATAAAATAAAAAAAATTCTTTAAATTCAAATTTTACATATGTGTCCTAAAATAAATATAGAAGTGGTGGGGGATAAAATAAGTGCAAGCTTTATTAATCTTGGCCTGTAGAGAAGTGATGACTATATTACGGCTCATTAGAGCCCTCTACAAACTACAATGAACCAACTACCTATAAAATTTGAAATTAACACCACAAACTCGTACAACTATCCAAAATAATTTTTTTTTTTGATGATTCAAATAAAAGTAATATTTTTATCTTTGAAGTTAGCAATACCAAGTTTAAAGGAAATCGTTAAAGTCGTTTTAAGAGAAAGTTCCCCCCCAAAAAACTCAAAAACATATTCTATATAATTATTATGTAGGAGGTAAAACCATATATTATATTGAAGTGGTACTTTAGAAGAAAGAATAACGCTACTATTACCCCAAAACCCCGTGAAAAATCATTTTCCCAAGAAAATGTTTCAAATTTAAGTGATAGGTGTTTATGTATGTAGATAGTATACGAAGTTTCAAGAAAATCGTTAGAGCCTTTTTCGAGAAAATCATGAAAAACCAAGAAAAAAAAATTAGTAAATTCGCATTGCTGTTTAATGGATTTTGCCCGAAATCTTCGTGTCTGATGCGGTGGTAGCGACTTTTCGTTTGTGGGCTCCTATTAACACACCCACAACATATACAGATCATTCGCTAAAAACATTTTTTTCGCATTCAGGAGACCCCAAAACATGTATTTTCGGCGATAACTAATTCGAAAATCTGCAACAAATTTTCTTGTTTAACTTCCGTTATTTACTGAACGTTATTTGTCCTTATTATTGCAGATGAAAATCTAGAACTACTAGACAGGCCCCCTATCAACCTCCACCAAAACTGTAATATAATAGCCAACATTATCCACTCCTCTGGTTTCAAACCAGATCCAAATCAATACTCAAATTAATAAAACAATATGGCTTACTCAATAATTTTCCTTTAAATATGATTGCGCAGCACACTCTACACTAAGGATATGCGTTCATCTAACTATTCAGATCTCACACCTTAAAGAACCAGAACATAGAACACAAATGTACATATATCTAACTGGAAAAGTTAATGTCGGAATAAAACAACCAAAAATAGAAACATCTAACAGTATTGGCGTCAGTACCTAGTATTTCACTTTTAGACGGGTCAAGGTTTTTTTCTATTTTTTTTTGTTTTTTCCTTGAACAGCCCGTTTTGATGTGTATCGTTTTCCATGTAAACATAGTTTAAAATTATAGTGGATTTTTTGATTTAGTGATTTCAGTTATTGGTTTATGAATTTATAACATCAAAATGAACTTTATTTCTACCAATTTGAGAAGTATTGGTAGTTCTATATTAAATTTACTATCCAAACAAACAGAACAGCTTCCATCAGTCGACAGTTCTAATAAATCGTGCTAATCCAGAATTTTGCAGCATGCAAAATGGGAATGTAAATAAACATGGCCCACTTAATCGTTGAATTATTCATGTTATTTTGAACAGTTCATTGCAGCCTTATAAATTTAAATATCTATATTTCCCTTTTGTTATTTTCACATCCCCGAAAAGTAAACAAAGTTTGCCAGCAGTTTTGTAAACAAATTAATCTTTTACTATAATGCAAAGTATCTTTATGTTTTATATATATATAATATGAACATATAGCACAGCTATATATAATATACATATATAGCTATGTATGAATATATAGCATCGAAAGATGCTATGGAATTTTTACTGTAACCTATTTGTGATATTATATTTTACTGCGTTTGGTTTAAGTTAATTTGCTGGCCTATAACATTTAACTAACATTGTGCCTAGATAAACAGGAAATAAACATCCGCAAAAATATCCGCTTTAAAAGCTTGTTCTTAAATTAATCTATTTTGTATTGCTTATTAAGGCGGATATTTTTTTTTAATAGTTTTTATTTATGAAACGGAGAGCTCTAAGCGAAGCTTAGGTAGTAGTCGCCCGATTGAACTACAGGATTTTCAAAGTTCAGATTGTGAATTCGATGAATGTTGCTTGCAAATTTCATTTTTTCCGTATGTTTAAGTAATATACTTAAACACTCAACCTTGCAAAGGTATAAAAATTCGAAGAAGTAAGATGTATTTGTGGAAACTTTCGTAGAACGAATGAAACAAAAAACGATTTAGTAACTTTAAACTCCATTTGATCAATTATTCGAAAGCATTTGAGTGGGTAACATCTGGTATCTTATCCGTCGTAGCATGCATATTTATAGTTTTCCTGACCGGTTTCGCATTTTCATTCATCGTCAGAGCAAATTCACCAAGGTTCGTGTAGAGAGTTAACTTCAATTTAATGTTTCTGTTACACTCACACTTGGTTGTATATATACAACCCACAAGTGTGAGTGTAATATTAACTTGAAGTGAACTCTCCTCTGCACGAACTTGGTGAATTTGCTCTGACGATGAATGAAAATGCGAAACCGGTCAGGAAAACTATAAATATGCATGCTACGACGGATAAAATACCAGATGTTATCCAGCATTGCGGACCCATCCACATATTCAACATTGAGTGGGGTTTGTTTACCCTTCTTAATTAAATGTAAGAATTAAATCATCTGAATTTGATTTTCAGCCCAAAGAGGTGCGGCTGGAATAGGATCCGGAATGTGACTCCAGGATCTGCAATATCAGAATTCGGAAGTTGTACTTTTCAGTGAAAAACTGTGATTGTTACAGAGATTGAAGAACACCAAACACACAGAAACATTTTGAAATAAAGTTTACCCGTCAGGAATTGTTTTTCGATGGGAAGGTTTCTGGTGGTCGGACCGGAATAACTTAACATTTTCGCACTGAGTTACAATTTTTCAAAACTCATTAATAAATAATGGTCTCTCGTACAAATTATTCGGTAAAATATTTATGGTGTAAGAATTGCACAACAAAAAATCTGTGATTTACAAATATCTCTTATACAATTCTCACAAGGCAAATGACAAAATTTCTTCAGACTTAGAATTTGTACAGGTCCTTAAAGTACTGTAAAGTTTACAACAATTATACTGAAGCTGCCGCCGGAGGATATACAAAATGAATTTTTCCGGAAAAATGGTTCAAATAAAAGTGATAAATTTCTAATGTGTTAGGACAAAAAAAAACCCTATGGCGCAACAGCCCATGAAGGACCCATTAGGTTGCTTGCCAGACGGGATGTATGAGGGTGTGTGATAACTGATAAGCATAAAGCAATTCCCTCGCTTTTTAGTTCCGGCCTTCGCTACCTAGGGCGCTACCAAGTATGTTAATGTTAACTACTAAATTTGTTAGTACACCATCTTTGAAGAAAATCGTTGGACCCTCTTCAAAAAAATTAATAAAAATAGATGAAAAAAAGAAATCACCGTCAAACATAAGTGCAAACTGACCTAATAATTTGCCACTTTTATTGTGATTTCATATCCCCCCCCCCCGTACAGCCACATCAGTATGCATACAGGCTCAAGTACCTACTAATATTAAATGTAATAATCATTTAACAAAAAGTTTAATAATGAAGAAAGTCTGTCAATTTGAACGGTGATAATTACAGGATATTATATTTTATTGGAATCATCGGACTGAAAGGAAACTAATCTCTAAGAAAAATATTTTTCTTATTACATTATTCTACATTATTTTAAATTTCTAAAGAAATTATCCATATTTAAAAATAACGCTGAAATGGATAAATTAGAAATGGATTAAATAACCAAAATGAAATAATACTTATATAGTTTAGCACAGGTAACTCAATTTCTTCAGTAGGACAATTTTTGGATTACAGCCCAATCTATTGTCTCTGTCTTGATAAAATAATTTATAATACAAAAATCATTGCCAAAATGAATGACTTCATTAGAAAATACATTCGAGAATTTTCGAGATTATTCATTTTCATTGTTACATTGTCTTTTTATTAGTCATTGTCTAGATTTAGAATTTTAATTTAAATTAGTTATGTAGAATCAGTATCATTACATCATACAAGAAGAAAAGTAACTTTATTTAGACGGCAAATACTATCTGTTGAAGTGAGTAAAAATTTTGAGGAAATTATAAATATTATTAAATGTCTCTGAAATGTTAAGAAAACTATTTAAAAGCACGTGTCCACGTATAAGAAATTTAAACACAGAAAATGTCTGCTATGAAGGTACTTGTAGAGAAGTTGAAAACTTCAAGTTATTATTTAAATTTTTACTTTCTCTTACTCCTGGTAAAGAGGAAGTATTGCGAACGTGCAAAATTTTCGTAATTGAGTTTTCACCGGAAATACATGTTTGAGGTACTCAGAGTATGAAATAAATATTTTTAGCGAATGGTCTGTATGTGTGTACAAAATATCTCAAAAACGAAAAGTCGTAAGAAGCGCAAACCATTCAGGTACTAACCACCCGCCTGACACGAAGGTCTGGACAGAATCCATTAACCGGAAGTGATACTTTACTGAGTTTTTTTTTTTTCCAGTTTTTTGTGATTTTCTCTAAAACGGCTACAACGATTTTCTTTAAAATTCATATACTAACTATATCACTTTTATGGAACGCTTTCATAGGCACTAGTACTATAGGTACTAGTAATATTTCAATTCAATGTATGATTCTACCAATTGTATAATATTAAAAAATGATATCCATTCAACACAAGGATTAGCTAAGTGGTTAGCACGTTGAACTCCCACGCGGAGATGCAGGGTCGAGTCCAGTGCTACCTTAGATCTTTTTTCTTCCTAGGACTCTTCCTAGAAGTCTTCAGCTCACTGTTCGGTGATGGACAGTGTTGTCTGTAGCGAGAGAACACTGTCCGGAGGCCGGCATTGCACTGAGAAGGCTCCGGGCGCTAATGACGATAGATGTTGACACGCCTTAAATTACAAAAAAAGAAAATTAAACATAAAAAAGCCATACTGTCACAACCTTACAACTTGTACACATTTTGAAAAGTAGGTTTGCTGCATGGCCTAATTAGTTTTAATTCTTTTAATTCCGCTGTAACATGACATTACAAACAGACAAAATAATAATAATGATCAAATAAGAAATGACCAGAAAAATGTAAGACTGTTTACAAATGAATACTGTCCTTGCAATAATATTACAAGTTATATTTATATATAACCAGGCCATTTCTCTTATAATAATGCGGAAGAAATTTGTTTAGTAAAGAGATGATATTGTAAAAGAGATGATTGTTTCTATAGTATTAGTGGGATAGGCATTATTTTAGTGTGTGTGTGTGGATTTAGTATCTCTCTTGCCATCCACACTTTACTTGTGTATCTCTCTCTTATAATAACATTGCTCACCGGCATCTCCTAGACGCTAATAACTCTTCTTGGCTCACTGTTGGCCATTTTATAAATATGTCAGATGTGAACAGCTGGGACTAGCTGTTCGTGCAAACTATTCACCTCAGTAAAGGTA
Organism: Triatoma infestans; assembly: GCA_011037195.1. Taxonomy (NCBI): domain Eukaryota; kingdom Metazoa; phylum Arthropoda; class Insecta; order Hemiptera; family Reduviidae; genus Triatoma; species Triatoma infestans. The sequence continues at coordinate 29,242 of JAAEAF010002851.1, read as the reverse complement.
CTGTGCCGGGGCCAATCTCGTTTATCAACTTTAATTATTAAATAATTAAGATAAGATCTTTATCTTTTTCACTTAATTTTCTAAACTATTTCAAAATAGCAATTTATTTCTAGTTATAAGATGGATATCTGAATAGTATTAATTAATAATTACTTTCAATATTTAGATTGTGTTTTTAGATTTTTTTGAAGCAACTAGCATTACCTTCCTCCACCCCCCTCTAGATGAATTCGACATAAAATACTCAAGAGTTTCCATTTTAAGAATCTGGTATTAGTGGAAGAGGTTGGGTGTGTTTTAATCAGGGATAGACCAGGATCAACATCTCCTTATTATTACAAATTTTAGATATTCATTCATTGAATAGAATGAATAGTAACTTTGAACTAATAAAGTCATCTTCAGCTATTATTTATATTTAGTTCCAAGTTAATAGTGGTTGAAAAAAAAAATACTATATTTAAACCCATTCTTTGGCGAAACGGTCTTTAAACTATTTAACTTGCACAACATGTAGACAGTCCGGATATAGTTTGTTTAAACGAATGAAGAGTTCTATAAAACAAATAATTCACTGGCCAAACCTATTCTTACAAAGTAAAACCATAAATTCTGAACATTCACTCACTAATGCACGAGTTTCTTTTGTTGGAAATATAACTGGCCAGGTTTTTTTCTTCAAATGTAGGAATTTTGAGCGAATTTTTACCAACACATAAATCTATAATAATTACTAACTGAATCTACAAAATATTATAATGTAGGCTAAGGAGTCAACAACCAATTTTTCCAGAATATTAAAAAAAAAAAAAATGCAATTAGCATTCCCAAGATTAAAGAAAATCGATATATGAAAAAACCCAAAAACTCAGTACTAAAGTCATACTTCCGGTAAACCATTTTGTTCCAAATTCAGAATTTTAGCAATATATTTAATGAATTTAATAATTACGGATAAACAGATGGTGGAACCGTAAATTGTATTGAAATCGTACTTTAGAAGAAAGATTAATGTTGCAAAAAAAGGTTTCAAATAAAAGTGATAGGCTTATGTATAGTTAGTACATTGTAGATTGTTGTAGAGTAGTATTGAACTGCGACCTAAAAGATCTATTGTGCCCCCCCCCCGAGCCTACTCAGTACTCAGTGCACTGCCGGCCTCCAAGCAGGGTTCTCTAGCTACAGACAACACTGCCAAACAGTGAGTTGAAGAGGTTCCTAGGAAGAGAAAATCTAAGGGCAGCATGCTGGATTTGAACCCGGGGCTTCCGCGTTGATAGTCCAGCGCGCTAATCCCTTCCTTCTCCCTTCATAGGCCAATTAACTAGGGACTGAGACCCTAATTTGTGTACTGTTTGTCCCTGTCTGTAAAGGGTAGAGTGTGTGTACTGTTCTGACGATGTGCATGGACTACTGAGCTGTGGTAATTCGTGGGGTCGCTACTCCCAAATTAACAAGTAACAGATATCCCTTGCGGGCATACTTTGTAAAAGAAGAAATGAAAATTGTTAGGGCTGATTCCGAGAAAATAGCGGAAAATGTGAAACAAATTATTCAGTTGATCCCATTTCCGGTTGATGGATTTTGACTGACTTTCGAGTCATATACTACGGAGATAATAATCGCTACATCAATTTTAAGCTCTTTACTTTTTCAGGTTTGTGATATTTTGTACAGACCCCCACCCCCCACCCGCGTGTATATATACGCAACCAACAAGTGTGAGTGTAACAGAAACATTTAATTGAAGTGAACTCTACACGAACCTATGAATTTGCTGTGACGATGGATGAAAATCCGAAACCACTCAGGAAAACTGAGTATGCATGCTAGGACGGATAAGATACCAGACAAAATTATTATATTAATTTTTTAATAAAAGCATCCGTTAACCGGACATCAAAGACACGTTCGCTGGTTAGTTTATAATAATAGAATAGACATAAATTAATAAATAAAAACAAAACTTACAATATACACTTTGGAAAGAAATTCTGTATTTATGTGACCATTTGTTTTCGTTTTTATTACAGTCTCTCACTTCGAGGAAATGTGTTTGTTGTTGACAGTGTTGCCAGAATAATGTGTACAGGGAAATATACAATGATACATATACAACATATATTATGGAAATGATGACAACTAAACTGATCTTAGAAATAAACATTTCAACCGTGCTATAATTCTCAGTTTTTTTTTTCAGCTTTAATTCGTGTTAATATGCTTTCGGTTAAAGTCATACTCGCGCCAAACTTACCACTCCTCTAGATAGATACTAGTCAAATTAAGAGTAGGTAGTAACGAAAGTAGCGTCATGGAATAATCTACGAACAATTTTCTACAAGTATTTTTGGTTTAACATTTTTATACAATTGAAAAAATCTAACATTTCTGGAAATAAAACCTTATTTTAATAATAATGCAAGAAAGAAAGTGATTTTTTTACTATGAAATGCTGCAATTAAATATAAATAGCTAAATAATGAAAGCAAATAAGTAAACAAAACCATCCCAAAATGGGTCCAAATAATTAAAGTAAAACACTTAAGGTAAGCAACATTTTATCACTATAGAATTTCGAAAATTATTTCATATTTTTTTAAAAAGATAATAAAAATATATATAAAAAAAGCAGTTTATAAAAAAGGTTAAATCTTACAAAGTTGTGTGGTACTCTCTCGTTTACTGTTTGATTATAAATTCAATTTTCACCATAAAAAAACTATTTTACGAATTTCTTTCTAAAAAGTCAAACTTCTCACTTCCCATTTCCTGTCCAACTAACGTTTATTACAATTTGCAGAGAAATGTAAACACGAATTACGTGAATAGAAGATGAGTAAGTACTCTCTCTCCAAACACGCATGCGCTCTCTTTTAGGTCAAAAATTCACTGAACTACGTCTTTTCTTTCTTTTTCTTATTGGTAAGAGGTAGTATTGCGATCATGTCAAATTTTCAAAATTGAGTTTTTTTTCGGAAAAAATGTTAATAGCAAAAAGTTCAAACTTGATATTCCGTTTAGATGTACCACCGCATCTGACGCGAAGGTGTACCATTTTTTTTTTTGTCTTTTTAATTCAGAGGACCTCAAATCGTGTATTTCCGGTGAAAACCCGATATTGAAAATTTTACACGATTACAATTTATTGCTTCCTCCTCACTAAGGAGTGAGAGAAAGTAAAAATAATGAAAACTAACAGATAAATTCGAAAGCAAATCCGCTAAGTGTTATTTGTTCCATTAAAAGCTGTAATGGTGCAATAACTACGTACATAATATGAAGTATGGCTTTAAAAATGTCTGTAAAATCATTACGTGAAATTATTTAACAATAAACTATTAAGACTTTTGTGTATATCCATTTTTTTCATCTGAATAATATCACTTTCCAAGAAACAGGCGTACTGAATGATTATTAAAATAAACATTAAGAAAGGCGACATACCGACTGGTTGTTGCGCCATTTGCCACATACGTCGCAACTAAAAGGTATATAATTCCTTTTCGACGAATATCCAAAATAGAATCATAACTAAAATTGGCGTACAACACACGTATGGTAGATTATAAAATGGGAACTGAGAATATTTTGTATATAAGAGGTGGTGGGACAGGACGATCAACTCTTGTTCTTCCTTGCAATAATAGTTGAAATAACTTGAGTTTATTTCCTCCCTTATTATATACATTTCTTCTTTTACATACTAGAAAATAAAAAAAAAATCAAAGGAATAAAAATAAACATTTTAAAAGAGGCCAACGCCTTTTTTTTTTATATTAGTTCCAACTATTAATATCTATTTTACATGTCTATTGTTTATTTAATGATTCATTAAATGTATTTAGAGCATTAATAAATAGAACAGTAAATTGAACATTAATTATATCTAAGAAATTCTACATTTTACAATTAGCTTGCACTGTAATCTCGGACAGAGATTTCGGACATTCGAACCATACATAATTACTTCAGCGATGTAATAGTAAAAGTAAACAACTCGTAAAATTTGGCGAATGATTTATATATCGTGTGTGCCTTAATATTCAAAAACGAAATGTCGCAGGAAGCTCAAATGATATTTCGTTTAGCTATCGATCTGAGAAAAGGTTTTAACCGGGCTATGCGACATCAACTGGATAATTTTTTTTTTTATTTTGTCTGCGATTTCGTCAAAAATAACTTTAACGCTTTTCTTTAAATTCATATATTAGTTAAATACATTCTTATCATTTTCAGATATAGTCTTTCCAAATTTCTCTTTAGGGGGATTGTGGAATAGATTAACGTTAAGCTTTCCTCTGAAGTACCACTTCAGTAAAATGAATGTCATTCTATCACTTATACTATATATATTAAAAGCATTGCTAGTCCAATACCAAATCTGAAGAAAATCTCGTTTAAGAGGAAGTACGATTTAACAGAATGGCTTTCAAAGTTATCTTGTAATTGTCTCGAAAAGGGCTTCAACAATTTTTTAGAAACTTGGAAGCTTGGAATGCTTAGAATACGTTTATTTGAAATATTTTTTTTCGGAAAAAAATTGATTTCAGGGGTTTCTGGCGTAACCTAAATGCAAGGCTCAACTTTAAACTTTAAACAGTCACAAGCTTTACTAAAGGATTGTGCCGTACAATATTATCACTCAGGGAAACTAATAAAGTAACTACCACCTTTACCTGCAAACACAATTTAACGTTTAGTAAACCCTATTGTAATAATATATTGTTTTATTTTAAACAAAACATGTAAAAATCTTTCAAAGGTTTTACGGGAAGACTAAGCCGGATAAGGCACGAGTTTTATATTAGAATTTATTAATAGATAAATCAGTCAACCCTACAAGTTAAATTGAGGGTGAACTTCAGAACCATTTCAGATTAATTTATTGTTAACTTGCCCTTGAAGTGTCTGTTACAAATTGGAACAATAAAAACCAAACAAATCAACTAATTTTATAGATTGAATAAGTTATGTGAATCAATAATCAAACAAACTAGTTGAATCAAGAAAGTTTAAAACTGCTTCTAAACAGTTTTTAAACCAATAATACATTTATAAGTCAATCCATTTCTTTTTCTTTAATTTCTGTTTGCTTTACCAATTTCAATATTTACTTCTTATTTGTTATAGGTACAGATGAAAATGAATGATTTATATATACAGATAATTGTTCAAGCAATTTATCTTAGGTAGGATTTTTGATACTGTGGACTACCAAACTGGTCAACTTAGTACAACATTCTATAAAGTCACAAACGGTCTCGACAAAACACAAATGGTCTTTTCGACATAATCACCACTTTATAGTCACCAATTTAAAACACTTGTCCCATCTCTCTCTCTACTAGTTTTGTTTTATGCCGACAAATAAACAATTCCTTTGAGGAGATTAAACAATAAGAAATCTGATATTACGAGATCTGCGGACTATAAGGTAGATATGAAAGAACTTCTCAGCCCAAGCCCAGTTTTCATTAGTTTCAAGCATTGATCGTGAAATAAAGTTCGTTGCTTTTTCGGGATCACAGGCTTTTTTTCTTCAATAGTAATTCGTCTTCTTCATGATTGAATATGAACAACCAATACGGCGTACAAATGATGCAATTAAAATCTAAATTATCGTTGGGCACTTTGTTCGGCCATTGTTTCTAATTGAACAACCCATTTGTGTATGTTCACACGATTCAAACAATAGACACTAAATTATTTAAGCATTCGGGACTAAAATCAGTGAGCTCCGCTTCCATTCTGCTCATTGCTAGTTTTTTTTTTATCTAGACTCAGCTTATTGTTAGCAATTTTCCTTGGAGATAGTAGCCTTATGGACCAAAAAATTTGGATTAGCAAAAATTGAAAACCCCCCTCCCCACAAGACAAAAAATAATTAATAAGCTGCATTGTTTGGCTAGAATTAAAAGTAATAAAATTTTCATAGTACAAGATTGCAAAAAGTAAAATTTACCGAATCTAAGTAAAATGCAAACTACATCGACTAAAAATGAAAATAAAGGAAGAAAAACATACTCTGTGATAATAGAAAAAGAAATTAATTCCAAATAGTGAGAAGCCTAAAAATAAGGAGCGGAAAAAAGACATCCCCAAAAAATAGGCATCTGACCAATTCTAATCTACCGTAGGCCTATTTTTGACCAGAGCCTATGTATAATAATGTCCACCACCCTTTGCCAACTAGGATCACACCTTTATCATAGTTCGAAGAAAACATTACTATTTGTATGAATTTACTGTTAATAAAAATATATTGCAAATAAAATTATATCAAATGTTATAACAAATTTACGTCATCAAATGGCATTAGCCCTTTGAGAATTTTGGATTATAGACTGCTATAAAAGGACGTATTGTGAATGTGGCAAATTTTAAAGAAAATTGCACAAAGCTCAAACTTGATATTTTGTTTAGGTACCCGACACAGGACCCGACATAAAAGTTTACGTCAAAATCTTCAACCGGAAGAGCGATTTTATGAACTATTTTTGTTCAGTATTTCTGCGATTTTTTCACAAAACATGGGAGGATGACTTCAATCTTCAACCTAATACAGTGTTGGGCAATATTCGAATACATTTTTTTTTAAATAATTAGATATGTGGATAAATTTTAATGAATTATTCATTTCAATTACATAATTTATTATTTTAAGAATATTAAGTAGTTTGTAATAGTCCTACTTTGTAACAGAAGGCGCCACGCCACGATAGCTGAATAGTTAGAGGCGCTGACCGTAAAGCTGAAGTTCGATTGTGGTGCTGGGTTCGATTCCCAGTCTTGGCCTTACATTTTAATTGTATATTAAAATGAGTATATATATACATAGACGTTTGAAATCTGCCTCTGACCACGACATCTGACCGGTAGATCTGACGTAAAATCGTCTGAAAAAAAAAAATTGTAACAGATCACCCACAGATTACAAGGGATTCTATAGAGTTTCATCACAACATATAGAGTTATTAAAATACAAAATAAAAAAACCTATTTTATTTAATTCCAAAAGGGATGTGTGTGAAACAAACACTTGGAGCCATCTCACTCTAGGCCCCTCCCTCTTTGAGCCCCCCCCCAGGTATTTAATTCAAGATACCACCTGGTGAGAGATAAGGAAACCAAATATTTAATAAACATTTCAATTCTTTTAGAAAAAAAATCCAAATGAGAATTAAGACATTTGCAATAAGAGAAAGTCGAGCAGATGCTTCACATATTTTTTTCGTCGACATAAACAGGACATGTTTAGATGACATTAATTTCTAAGTATAGATCAGTCCAAATGCCAGGAATGCATTTTAGTAGAAAGAAGACTGGAACCAATTTTCAAAAAGAAATTTCTTCTTTTATATAAATATGAAGATCGTATTTACATGATTTTTTTTTTTTTTAATTTGACAAGTGAAATTACTTTTGCAAAATGTAAAATGATTTTCAGAAATTTTATTGGCAAAAGGCCAATATGTTACATTCTAGACAAGTCAACAACACTTATATACAAGTACACGTTAAAACACAAAATATGAATGTCATTAATTTTTAAATCTTATAATCAAAACTGACCATTTAGATTTTTAATAAATTATATTCAACATATTCTTTGTAATATGATACACAAGGATTTTCACTAAGTTTTTATTAGTGGAAAAAAAAAATATGGAATTTGAATTAAATTTATTGAACTGAGATTTTGTTTTAACTATACCTAGTATTTGGCATGTCGGTCATACAACTTTTTGCCACCCACTATAGTACTGATCTGTTTCGAAACGGAAAATGCACTTAGAAACGTGAAATGTTCAAAGTTTGTTTAATAAGAAAATGGTTAGAAGGGGCCTCCGAGAGGAACTATCCTAAGAATGGAAAAGTCTACTTTTACTTTCAAAATAATCCAAAGTGCAGCAGCATTGGCAATAGTTCACCTTTCCAAATGTAATGTTTTGTTAATTTTATTTTATTTTAAATTTAATGGCATTAGCACTTAAGGCCATAGCCATGCATTTCTTTTTCTTTTAATTAATAAATAGTAACGCAACTCAACCTTGTTATTAACCATCTTTTCTAAATAATTGTACTGTTGGTTTGCTAAATTATCTTACTGCGAAATATTCTTAATTGGAAACGATAGTTTTTTCAGCCAGCATAATTTAAGAATAAAAAGTGTTTGAAGGGGATTGTTCCTTTATAAATTCTAAATATAAATTAATGAAAATCCTAATCTCTAAAATAATGCTACTTCTATTGCTAAGTTCTTCATGCATATCATGTTGGTAACAATGATGCATCACTAGGTGATCTAAAAGAACCAATAATTTTTTTATGAATTCAACAGTTTTTTTCAACTAATCACATAGAAAAATCATACCAACTAATTATTATTATCAGGAGGGCCAAAATTTACCAATTTCTTTAATGTTATTTTTATCATATCCTACTAAAATAACACAATTCACTAAATACTTAATCGAGAATAAGTTGAAAACATAAAAAAAAAATCTACAGAGACAAGATATAGGGACAGGAAATAGAAACACTGGGGAACGGCGCATTCCTTGATGTCTACCATACGGGATGCTGGGAATGCATGGCTCAAGATAAATCAAGGTTGGAAATTTTTAGCATTCCTAATGTAAGAACAGAACTTTAACTTAGTAGTAATAAAAATAAAAAAACATTTACTGTAAAATAAATTAAACTGATTTTCAACCATAAGCAATAGGACAGTGATTAAATATTTATCCTTCCGTAAATACAGTTTTCTTACATATGAAATTCCAAATATTTTAATTTATTATTGAGAGATAGAACGCGCTTTAAAAGAAAGATAGACTTTTTCTAAAATTCTACATCCTTAGCTAATCTAAAAAAATCTCCTGAGAAGCACTCTCCTGACTTTCTCTTATTCTTTTTAATGCAATTGTATAATATAAACTGACAACGTGTTTGTCCTAACACAAATATAAAGATGGAAGTACCAATCTATATACTAATCTTAGTAGAAGTGATGATTAATATTATGGCCCAGTAGAGTGCACTAAAAACACCGAACCAACTATGTACAAAATTTGAAATTAACGCCATAACCGCACAAATATCCAAAATAACTTCTTTTTGGAAAAATGTTTCAAATAAAAGTAATGTTTTTATCTGTGAAGTTAGCATACCAAGTTTAAAGGAAATCGAAGGTAGTCGTTTTAGAGAAAAGTCTCTTACTCCTTGTAAGAGAAAGTCTTGCCATTGTGTCAAATTTTTGAAATTAAACTTTCACCGGAAATACGTATTCTGTGGTCCCCTAGATACGAAAAAATGTGTTGAGCGATTGGTCTGTGTGGGTGTGTAAATAATAACTCAAAAACGAAAAATCTCAGGATGTTCAGACTTGGTATTCCGCTTAGGTACTACAACCGCATCTGACTCGAAAGTTTCGGTCAAAATACATCAACCGGAAGTGTGACATTATTGAACATTTATTTCTTTAGTTTTTCGCGATTTTCTTTAAATTTTGTACACGAACATTAATACCTATCACTCATGTTTGAAACGAGTTTTTTTCATTAATATTAATACAATATTCGCATTTCTAAAATTTGTTACAACAGGTCAGTGGCGGCTCGTGACTTGGATATGTGGGGGTTCAACTTTTTTTTTTAAATACTTACATTACCTATCATAATTAGTAGCTCGGCTAGATAGAAATCGTGAAGTAAGCCAGGAGCCAGGTAAAAACTTGCATCCCTCTCCTACAATTAAATATGTTAAATTAACAATAAATCTATTAGGGAAGGGATTAGCTCAGTGGATAGTGCATTGGACTCCCACGCGGAGGACTCGGGTTCGAGTCCACTGTGCTGCCCTTAGGTTTTTCTTCCTAGGAGCCCTTACAGCACACTGTCCGGTGATGGGCAGTGTTGTCTGTAACGAGAGAACACCATCCGGAGGCCGGCAGTGCACTGAGAAGGCTCGGGCGCCAATGACCATAGATGTTGGCGCACCTTAAATTAAAAAAAAAACAAACAATAAATCTGTCACTTTGCACCCAGAGAAGAACTGTGAAAAAAGACTTGTACCGTTTGAGTTCGAAAATTAAGAGGTTAACTCAACGGAAATTTTTATTATCTAAATAAAGTGTTTCGGTTCAAAGGAAATGTCAATGAGTTGGCATCTATTCTTTGCTAGGTCATTTATCAACAAGTGATGTTTTAAGTACCAATACCAACATCAAATTTTTATAAATATAAATATAATGACTAAAAATCAACGCACTGGCACAGGCAGGCACATCACACAAAATCTGGTGTGAAACACACAACTTTCTCCTTACTCAATTCTCAAAATTATAATGACAAATTTTATAGTTGTGTACCAAATTTAACGAAATTCTTCGAAAACTGAAGAAAATGTTCAGTAAAAGCGCACTTCCGGTTTACTATTTTCTTGAAACTCAGAATTTTGGCCATCTATTTATTTCTAATTAATTTTGTTTGGATGATAGAATTGTATAATCAAATATGAGAGCACTTTAGAGAGTAATATAACCCCATCCCTCCCCTAAAAGTGCCCTTAAATGAATTTTACCAAACAAATGTTTCAAATAAAAGTTATAGATCTTTGTATGTTTAGTTTCTGTAAGAAGATTCAAGAAAATTGTCGGAGCAATTTTTGATAAAATGGCGAAAAAGTGAAAAAATCATTTAGTAAAGTGATAAAGTAAACGCACTTTCGGTTATCCGATTTTTTTAAACTCGGAATTTCAACAACATATTATATTCTTATTAACATTATTTAGATGACAGAATTGCATAGTGAACCGAAATAGAACTTTAGATTGAAACCTAACCCTACCCTTCCTTCAAAACTGCCTTTAAATGAATTTTTCCGGAGAAGTGTTTCAAATAGAAGTTGCAGATCTTTGTATGTATAGTTCATATACCAAATTTCAAGAAAATCGTCGGAGCCATTTTTGAGAAAATCGCAAAAAAAGTAAAACATCCAACTAGTAAAGTGGTACTTCCGGTTGAGGAATTTTGACAGATAACGTAGGGTCAGATCTCATGGTGATACCTAAACGGAATATCAAGTTTCAACTTTCTACGGTTTTTAGTTTTTGAGCTATGGTGTTCACATACACACACACACGCATACACACAGAGAATATTTGCTAAAAACAACGTTTTCAACTCCGGGTAAGATCGGGTAAGTTCGTTCGTAGATCGTAAGTAATGTTCATCGCGCTTGTAACCCCCACTCTTATTTTAAAATGTTAATAAAAACATACACTTTTCTAAACTAACACAAAGAAATTTTTTATATATACATATATATATACTAAATTCTCCAGCGCGACTCCCAACTGTGAACCCCCTGCTTCCTACTTTTTTATACATCTCCTGATACACATGCAATTCACTAAGTGTACAATTCATTGTACGAACATATTAAAGGAGCTCCTATACTGATATACGTTCCTATTCTTTAGTGTCTGATTCTCCGATTGTACTACTGATCTTTTTTATTAATACTTATAGATCAGGCCAATATATACAATTTTTACTGTGACTTATGTTCCTAACTAATACAAAAATGAAAATATTTTTTTGAAATTGAAATATGAAAGAAAATAAAATCAAATAAGAAAATTTTACTACTTTTTTATTTAATTTTTTTTTTCAAATAGCTGGGGGTTCAGTCGCGCAATCGCGAATACCAGTAGCCGCCACTCCTACAGATTGTTAACAATGGACAGTTTAGTCGGTAATAGTACCAAATTCAACTGGGTTTTGCAAATGAAGAGTACTTTGCTGACCTCGGATTTAGCTGGCTGTGGATAGAGCAAGATGCTGGATTGATTGAAAAAGAAAAAACCGCAATTCTGAATTGTTTAAGAGATAAGTTGATCCGTTTGGACCTGGAGAGGATTGCCAAGTCTTCCTATAGTACCATGTACTCTAAGCTCGTTAACAAGCATGGAAGTCAGGCCTATTTATCATATAGTGTACCATTAGATATAATTAGGGTTGTGAGTCAAGCAAGAATGCCATCCGAAAAAAGGTTAATTGTGTACAGTAAGGGTGTTAAGTATGAGGTAAACTTGGAGTAAACTTGTGCTCTCTGTAACTATAGTCAGGAAACCTTGGCTCACATGTTTATTGAATGTCCTGCATTTTCTCTGTATAGAGAGAGATATTTATGTAAATATTACCCATAACTGCGACGAGTATTTTCTCTATAAAATATAAGAATCATTTATTTGATATGTATAAATTTATAATTAACTGTTTAAAATTGAGAAAGTTTCTTTTAGATTTTTAATGGATACCTTTTAATTTTTAATTTATATTTGTTTTATTTGGCTTTTGTCTTTATGGATATTGTCAAATTAAGGTTTTTTTATTTTTTTTATTTTTATTTTACGGTTCATTTTGTTCATTCATTTTTTTTTTCTTCCATTTGTTTTTGTGCTAATTACTGCATGTTAATAGTTTGTATGTCAAACCACTCTCCATCTATCATGTGGTACCAGTGTATATTGTATAGATGTAAAATAAATAAATAACAAAATAAATTAATATTAATACACATTGGAAATATTGCTAGAATTATAAAGTGAAGAAAATTGGTTATTCGAAAGTGCGATTTTACTGAGTTAGTTTTGAAATTTTCTCAAAAATGACTATAAAGTTATTCATCAGAGATATTTTCCACGCTAGCCTGCTTCTTTCTGTGGTCATCGTCCGGTTTCGGGCGTTCGCCCATCATCAGGATGTTTTTGGAAAACAGTGTGATAGCATAGACTTCCACAAAGCAAAAAAGTTGAGTTGATGCACTCTATGTATCAAGTAAGTATATCAATTAAAAATTAAAATTGTTCTGTGCAAGTCTATGTTATCAGATTGTTTTGACAAAATATCTCTGATGCTTACCAGCTCTGCGGAACCAACCACAACTAAAGTTTTTCTTTAGAATGCTTACGCAAGTATATGTATCAAAAAATCACTTTTATTGGACACACTTTTCCCGAAAAAAAATTGATTTAAAGGGTTCTGCAGAGTATTTGGTGTTAATTTTCAAATGTTATGTGAGGTTGGTTCAATGTTATTGGCGCTCTCTTCTGGACCGCATTGTAATCATTGTTCTTCTATCTGCCTTGGTAAGGTAGGTACTTGCCCCCCCCCCCAGCTCTATATTTAACATTAGGACAAATGAGTAAAATTTTGTAGCGTAGAGAAAATTTGTCATATTATATATAATTGTATTAAGTAAGAGAAGGACGTGTGAGTGTTTCACACCAGATTTTTTTTTTCATTTACCTTCGGTTTTTAATAGCTCGAGTTTAAATTAATAACTATTCATTAATAGACGAAATGATATTCAAAAATTACTAACTGAAATTTTCTATTACAAGAATCAATTATAAATAAATGAATTATAGAGTTGGTCATATCATTGCAATATTCAATTTACTGGCACACTATCTAAAGGGCTGTGTTATATTTATACATTTAATATTTGCGAGTATCAGGTGACAGCTAGATACACCTAACAGGCTACTGCAATATATCAACTACAATATTACATTTGTTAATTTTCCAATTTGTTTATTGTAGTTGTTTTTATTAAAATTAATATATCTATAATATTACAAATGAATTTTATTTATAATTTTAAATGTGTTTTATCGTTTGGCAAATATGCCTTGCGTCTATGGTTGTTACCTGTTGCTTCTAAAGCTCATCTATTCAAACATAAATAAATATAGAAATTTCTAACTTTCATTGATATTATTTTTATAATAATAATAAACACATTTTTTCTCTATTCTATTCCAGGCTGATTTATGCTTATTCTTTGCTGGGTCTCTGATGTGCGGATATGTTGACTCTAATTTGAAAGTGGTTTGTATCTATCTGCTCGTATAGTCAGGCTGCGGTAAAGCCACTGAGTTCTTGTGTTTTCACCTCTAAGTTAGTATTGGAATGTTCCAAAAGACTGGAAGAGCTAACCTCTTTAAAGGATGTTGTCCTGGTTTTGTCTGGGTACAGGTCGTATGGTGATTATGGGAAAGGAACTTAGGTTCGATAAGAGGTCGATAGGTTGCCAAACTAGGTGCCTCTTTCCCTTTAATTGGTCTTAAGACTGCTGTTGTCTGTCAAGCTTCTAGTCATGGACAGTTTGACAGAATTCATCCCAATGGATGAGCTCAGTGGGTTGACGGTAGTCTAAGAAGGAGTTCGAACAGGGCTATTAGTGAGATGTTGCTGTATCTTTCATGGACCTCTCTCAGGCATCTGGTTGGATCCCTTACTGGGTATTGTGGTTTAAGGACCCACTTCTATAAAAAGGGACTCATGTGCCAGATCTCTTTTGTAGTGTTTGTGAGGCAAAGGATTGTTTTGGTTCTGAGGAACTTAGGTTCAAGACAATTGGTCAGAACAGGTTGTGAAAAAGTTCTGTGGAAAAGTTAGGCTGTACCGTTTAGTGCTCTGATCCGATTTGTGCTATGGTGAATCTTTGGTTCGAGTAAAACGAGGGTCTCTTGTCCCAGACCGAAAGTTGTTGGGGGTAGCTATATAAACACTTTGGACAGCGTGGAGTTTGGTTGCCCTGTCCTCTTTTGAGTAATAATAATAATGATTTGGGAGAGATTAACATAACTTAATCGGAAAATCGAAGATATATCATATTTGATGTTTTATTTAGGTGCCAAATGGTATTAGGCACCAATAGTACCACATTTTGAATGGAATTTTCAGTTTTTCCGAAATTTCTCAAAAATGGTCCCGATAATTTCCTTTGACCATGATATATCAACTATACATTATAAGATCTAGAAGTTTTATTTGAACCATTTGGGGGGGACTTCATTTTAATGCGATTCTGAAGGAGAAACATGAAGTTAAGTCATTTATTTATACTGTACGTTTCCTGTACCAATTCTTTAAGGATGATAAAATGTTTTTCACAAATTCAAGTTTGCAGAAAATCCGTCAACTCTGAGACCCATTTTTATTTACCAGATTTTTCATTTTTGCAATTCTCTGGAAAAAAGCCCCCTCTCCCCAACGATTTCCTACAAATTTTTTATATCAACTTAAAACATATTAAAGATTTACATTTATTCCGGGTTCAACCGCCAGCTAAGGTATAGGCTGGTCTCTAAAAATACTAAAACAGTTAGATAAAGCACAATATAGACCATAATTATGGCTCACAAAACTGGGTTATCTCAAGAGTAGATGAGAAGATGTTACAAAGGTTTTAAAGAAGAATTCTTCAGCTTATCTATGGTCGAATAAAAGAAGTTACGACCTGTTGAAGAAGAACAAACCAAGAATTGATGCATTTCTTTTTCCAGGACGCGAATATGTTAATGTAGTCAGGCTTGGCAGCTTTAGCTGGGCAGGAATGTTGTTAAAATGTCAGAGACAGACTGAGGTCCCCAAAATGTGTTGGAAGCGAAGTTATTCATCGATTTTAGGAAGGTATTGAAGGAGCTACAACATTAGGATCCTCTAAACTGCAATTTTTAGTGTAATGTATAGAATTATGGATAACTATTTGGGTACAGAAAGCAACTAAACATATAGTAATCATTCCAACTTTCAAGCAATTTTTTCCAATTAGAATTATGAGAACTGCTGTAAGATTAATTCATAAGAGTGTTTCATACGAGTTTTTTTTTTTACACTATATATACATTCTTTACTCTAGGTATATTTAGAGAAATCTGAAATAATTCTCAGTAACCCCTAACTAGACAAAAAAAGGTCACACTAAGTAAGACCTGTATATATTTTCTTAGTTAAACATGCATGAGACGCGATGTTGGCAGAATATATCACAAGTGATTCTCATTTTTATCTATGTTAGTGGGCCACAAAGGTGATGTAACCATCTTTTTTATATTTTTATGCGCTATCTGAGAGTTACCTTCCAAATTGTTATATTAAACGAAAAAAAAAAATCTAGCATTTGATGTTGTTATATAAGTTTAGGCAGATGTTTTATTTTTTTACACTGAAATGACCTTCCTTTTGGAAATAGAGCATTCAAGATAGTTCAGGTCATTTCAACACGTCCCTGGGCTAAAGTAGTGGTTAATGTTGTTTAAATTTGCTTTTTGGGTTATAAATAAATATAGACCCAACATAGCTATGTGTATCAATCAAAAATCTCTAGTTCGTCTAATTTCATTAAGAAAGCTGTAAAAGTTTGTAGGAGCTTTAAAGTCAATATCAATATTTGTCGATTTTTTTTTTTACTAATCGATATAATGATATCGATAACATTCCCAGTGATTGCTGAAACTTGGTGGCCACATGGAGAACAAGGCATTCATTCCAACGTATCGAACCTTTGGAAATCGATATATTGAAGGAATCGATGGACATAAATAGTCCATGAACAAATTTCGGAATATATTAAATGCATTCATATTTTTATTCTTTCATAGTGCTATGTAAAGTCATTAGTTTCCGACTTTTACTTTCCCTTACTCTTAGTAAGGAAGTATTGCGATTGGGAGTTTTTACTGAAATTACATGTTTTGGGATCCCTTGTAAAGTAAAAAAATATTTTTACCGAATGATGTATGTGTGTGTGTGTGTGTGTGTGTGTGTGTAATAGAATAATATTTCAAAAACGAAAAGTCGCAGGAAGCACAAACTTGGTATTCCACTTAGGTACCACATACCCGCAAGGGGTATCTGTTGCATGCAGTTACTTGGGGAGTAGCGACCCCACGGGTTACTACAGCTCAGTACTCCACGCACTTCATCAGAACAGTACACAATACACTTAAACTACATACACTCTACACTTTACAGGCAAGGACAAACACAGTACACAATCTAGGATCTCCGTCCCTACTTAATTGGCGAAAAAAGGGAGAAGGAAGGGATTAGCTCAGTGGTAGCGCGCTGGACTAGCGCTACCCCTTAGATTTTTTCTTCCTAAGGGCAGATGACGGGCAGTGTTGTCTGTAGCTAGAGAATGGTGCTTAGAGGCCGACTGTGTATTGGAAAAGGCTCCGGGGGGGGGCGCAATAGATCTTTCAGGACGCAGTGCAATAATCCCCTACAACAATCTAAATCTAAATCTAGGTACTACAACCGCATCAAACACGAAGATTTCGGGGCAAATCCATAAACCGGAAGCGTGACTTTACTGAATGTTTTTTTTCCCAGTTTTTCATGATTTTTCTCGGAAACGATTCTAACGATTTTCTTTAAAATTCGTATACTACTTTCTAAGAACGTAAAAACCTATCACTTTTATTTGAAACATTTTCCTGGGAAAAGAAATTTTTTGGGTTTCTGGGAGGGGAATAGTAGCGTTATAATAATCACTTCTCTACCAGCCAAGATTAGTAGATTGGTACTTATCTCCCACCACCCCACTTTACCTATTTATGTTAGGATAAGTAGGTAAAATTTGAATTCAAATAAAATTTGCCATTTTTATATATAATTGTAAGAGAAAGACTTGTGAGTGTTTCACATCAGATTTTTTTTACTTGACCTGACCTTTCAGGGCTAAGGTATGCTGTTAATCCTCAACTTATACCCTTCTATTCATAAACACTACTCAAGCAATGCCTCAGATATTAGCAATATTTGTTTTTAAATTTAGAAGAAAAGTTAAGTGAATATACAATTTATAAACTATTTAGATACAGAAAAGTATGGTTTCCATTAGGGTATGGTTATATAGTTGATTGTGCCAACTTTTATCACCCAAGTAAACAACATTAATTCTTATCTGAATATTTAAAATTTTTTATATTCTTTGAATAAGTGCCATCTTATTATTTTATAATTATGAATATTTGTGGTGATCTCTTTGGCACTACCTCTCTCACGTTCAATTTTAATTTTTTTATTTTTTATTTTATTTTATTGTTCTTTTTGAAAAATACAGCAGCAGTCATTTAAAATCCGGAAGTCGTATCAAATTTTCGAAACAGATTTCAAACAGAATAGCTGGCTTTCTTTCACAGAAGCGGGATTAGTGGTACCGCGTTGATTGAGATGTGGAGGTCCTGAACTTGAATCCAAACAAAACTGACAAAACCGTAGATTTTCTAGCTCCAGGAGCTTTAACAGCTCACTGACCGGTTATAGATACGTTCTTCTATAACGAAAGGACACTGCCCATAGGTCAGCGGTGTACTCTTGAAGATCCTGGGCGCCAATTGCCAGCGATACTGACGCGTCTTAACAAAAATTTTTCTTTCCAGTTTTCCTATCAACATTAAAGAGGTCCCTCTTTGCTGAGTAGCAAACGTTTTTGCCATTGAATACAGAGCTGATTTCGATCCTATGTACTGATCACCCTACTATCCTAAAAGAAATCCAATGGCAGGATCAGCCTTTAAAAGAGACAACATTAAACGAATTTTGAAGATTTAAAAGTGCAGAATCCATCACTAGTTTCACACACTTCGTATTTGCTTCTAAAACAATTGGGATTTTGTTTTATAATATTTTCCACTTTCAACAAAGAATTTTTTAAAACCAAAAACACAACTGCTAAGGAAAGAAAACAACAGACAAGATCTAAGGAAAGTTGTTGCAAAAAGAAAAAAAAAATCAGAAGTTATGATTAATATTTAAAAAAATAATACAGAAAAGAGGCGGAAGTCTCTGGATAGAAGCCAAAATATAACCTTTCAAAGTGAAAGAAAATATATTCGGTTGATTCATGTAGTACTGACGACAAGGGTATTTCAGTTTTTATTTAAACGGTGTAATTACGAATTAATCCATTAAAATAAAAATAAAATGGAAAGCACCTCATCATAAAAAGTTAGTAATAATAAAATTTATAATGCAAATTGAAACCTTTTTTTTCTTGTCTGTGAGGAGAGACAAAGCCTTATCTATCCAAAGCCCTTCTGGGCCCATATAGCTACCCTAAAGACCGAAAGTCTTTTCAGTGTATTGCCGGTCTCCGGACAGTGTTCTCTCGTTTCAGACAACACTGTCCTTTACCGGACAGTGAGCTGTAAGATGCTCCTAGGAAGAAAAAAATCTAAGGGCAGAAGCTGGACTCGAACCTGAGACCTCCGCGTTGCTAGTCCAGCGCGCTATCACTGAGCTAATCCCTTCCCTTATTGATACCTTAAAAAAAATTGAAATAAAATTACCTAATCGTAAAATTATTAAATCGAATTATTTATTTCTTTTTTTAATTTATTTGAAGAAACGTAGGCAATACATTAAAAATACTACAACAATTTATAGTTAATAAATTCACTCATCAGAGTTGAATGAACGAATAAATTTATGTCTCATGTAAAATATTAAGAGATTGTACAAAGAAACTAACGAGGGCCAATTTTTTTTTTTTTTTCTATATCTTTTTATTTTCTTGGCTTACTAGATGTGCATAAATTTAAAACTTGATCATAATTTTTAAACATTAATAAATTTAGAGGGGAATTCTGGTGGCTAGACGGTGGTGGAGGATGAAAATACTTGTGGGAAGAAGAAGAATTGGTAGATATTGGCAAATTTAGACCGTGAGAAATATTCTATTGCCGCCATTTGGATCTTTCCTTTTAGCATTTTACGCACGAATTTCCCTTAAATTTAGCTTTTATAAATAAATATCGCATGTTATTTATTTTTAGCATTCTATTAGGATACTGCTTTATACTGTAAAAATAAATATTGGACTTAATTAGTAGCTTTAGGGAAATCCAGTCTATTACAAAACTAAACATTGGGGGGGGGGAATCTGTGTGTGAAACACCCACACGATATCTTTGTTTTAAATTCTCCTCTGAATTATATGACTAGAAGAACCATATAGTATTTTGAAACAGCACTTTATAAAAAAAGTTCCGTATCCTCGGAATCTTATGAATAAACATTCCTAAAAAAAAAAAAAAATCTCTTACTGCAATTAACAAATTTTCCACAAAAACTTATTTATTATATGTTTGTCTTCAGTTTGATATCAACGGGAGAATCTAAACTTAATAAAATGACTTTTTGGAGGAAAGTACAACCTCCTCCCACCCTTCCCCCTTCCAATACTTCTTTAAATTAATTGCTCGGAAAAAAGTTTCAAATAAAAATGATCTTTATATTTACAGTACCAAATTTAATGAAATTCATCGATGTTTTTATAGAGAAAACCGCGAAAACGGAGAAAAAAAAAATGTTCAGTAGAAACGTACTTCCGGTTTACTCATTTTGTTTTTGTTTTTTGAAACTCGAAATATAAGCAACATATTTAGATGGCACAATTATATTAATAAATTAAAATAGCGCATTAAAGGAAAACATAACCCCGCCACGCACCCAAAAGCTCCCTTAAATGACTTTACCTAGAGAAATGTTTCAAACAGAAGTTGTAGGTCTTTATATGTGTAGTTCACATACACAGTTTAAAGAAAATAGCAGAAAACTAAAAAAATACTTTACTGTAAAAATGCACTTCCGGTCAACCCATTTTCTTCAAACTTGGAATTTCGACAAATATTTAATTCTAATTAATATTATTTAGATGATAGAATTGCGTAATTAATTGAAACAGCACATCAACTTCGGAATTTCGACAACAGATTAAATTCTAATTAATATTATTTAGATGAGAGAATTGCATAATAAACTGAAATAGCACTTTGGCGGAAACCATACCCCGCCCTCCTGAAAAAGTGCCCTTAACTGAATTTTCCTGGAGAAATGTTATAAATACAAGTTGTAGCCCTTTCTATGTGTAGTTAATATACCATACCAAGTTTAAATAAAATCGTTGGAGCCGTTTTCGAGAAAATCACGAAAAACTGCAAAATCCATTAAGTAAAATGGGTTCCGCAGAGCCGGAAAGCATCAGAGATATTTTCCGTGACAGTCTGCTTTTTTTGTGGTCATCGACCGGTTTCGGGAGTTCGCCTATCATGAGGATCATGTTTTTGTCAAAATAGTGTGATAACATAGACTTGCACACTGTTTTGACAAAAATATCCTCATGATGGGCGATCGCCCGAAACCGGTCGATGACCACCAAAAGAAGCAGGCTGTCACGGAAAATATCTCTGATTGTCGGGTCCCCCTGATAATACATAAACTAAATATAAAATTTGAAAATTTTACGAATTTCCCTTTTTGAGTTATTCTGACCTCTCTCACTCACACCCACACACAAAATACCAATTTTTAAAAACTACTTTTTTGGACTCAGGGGGACATCAAAATGTATATTTCGGGTGAAAATTCGATATCTAAAATGTTGACAATACTTCTCTTACAAGCAGTAGGTGAAGTAAGAGCAAGTAAAAATAAAAGATAAATAATTTTTTTTTCCTATAAATAAATTAATATCTTAATTATATAAATAAATTAATTTAATAAATTAATTATCTTTGTTTTAATAAATAAATAAAGCGCTTTTTCGGATATCTATCTGAAGTTTGGCCTTTTAAAACTATAATAGAAATGATATTAGGTGTATGTGTAAGTATTGGTGACTTCAGTGTTAATTTTGTGTAAGTTGTTAGGTGAGATACAATTGCAGACACGCTAAGATACCTGTAGATGTGGTTAGACCATTTCCCTAGAATTATTGGAGTATCGATCCTATATTTCTTTTAAAAAAGAACTGTAGTATGTAACTCCTGTGACACCTACAAAGTAGTGGAACCGTACACTGTACACTGAAATGACACTACATCGTAACCTCTCAGCTCCCCATACCCATGTAACATTCCAAAATAAAATTTTCTCAGAAATATCTTTCAAAAGCAAAAATAAAATGAAATAAAATCTGTAAAGTCAACAATTCTGGTTGCAGATTTAAACTGAAATATTCTGGTTCTTCCATGGTTGAAAATGGAATATTTCAACTGAAAAATATCCATTTTCCTTAAATTGATTATATGTGTTTAAAAAGTAGATATGTCCGGCGAAATTAGTAAATTGTAAGACTTGAGAGAAACCAAGTTTTTAAAGTTCCTCAAAATTAACCCAAATCTGACGAGAATATCCTCATTCTCAAAAAAAGAATTTTATTTCCTAAAAAAATTAAAATGGTTGCTTGAAAAAATACTTGGACCACCTTGGTTTAGTGCCAGTTGCGAATGGACAACTTTGCTTAAAAAAAACAAAAAAAAAAAAAACTATCAAACTAACGATTAACTTAAATGGAAGCAGCCGAAAAGTTGGGCCTAGATTAAAAAAAAAAAATATCAGGGGGCATTTTATACTAACCAATTGCCAGCTGTCTCGTGATTTACGTTGTTCAAAATCGCGCAGAAGTGCACTAACAGCGCTTTAGACGCTACTGGAATCCCATTTATGTGCAAAACAAATTCTTTAACCACTTCTTCTCTCTCACAGACGTAAAACATTGTATATAAATATAGCATGTTATCATTCTCCTGAGAGAAGGTTAATACGCCATCAGTATGTCAGTTGTTGAGAAAATAATGGCAATATTTATTCACATTTCTGTCCATTTTCTTAGTTCCAAAAATTGATAATTATGTTTTTTAAATGTGCAAATCAAAAGTTTGTGATATAAAATAATAATATTTTATAAAAAAAAAAATCTTGCGGACAATGGTTTAAAATTAGATTTGTTAATCACCTGTAAACTAGTGCCAAGACAAATAGAGTCCGAAGATAGTGGCTAAACAACACCTGAGCTATTAATTCCGCTGTTAGTTTCAAATATCGATTTTTTTATAATGAAAATTAAATAGAAGTACACTACTTACTTGTCATCATTTTGTGCAGTTGGTTTCTCTTCATCTTCTTCTTCATCATCTTCCTCGGCATTCTTATCATCTTCATTCTCGTCCTCTTCTTCAGATTCTGAACTTTCTTCTTCGCTGGTTTCCTCTTCTCCTGAATCATCGTTCGTGGATGGTTCACTCGCGTCACTTGCATTAGTTTTCGATACTTCATCTATCACATCTAACCAGGTATCCTGTCTTTTGTATTCTATAAGATTTTCCTTTGGTTTTTCAACATTTTCATCTTCCGAAGAAGATGATTCTTCTTCACTAGATGTTTCCTCATTTTTATTTCCATCACCTTCTTCACCAACTTGTCCATCATCACTTTCATCCCCATCGGTTTCATCTTCTTCAGAACTAGGACATTGTTCAAAACTTTCTAAAGTTCTTCCTTCAGAATCTGCCCAGTGTACATGTTTTTTCATTTTCACACTGTTATCTTCATCTTTTTCTTCAACATCACTTTTCGGTAGAAATTCTCTTGTCGAACTATCTTCTTCTGTTTCACTATCAGTTACTTTGGGCGGTGAACTAGAGAATGTCTCTAATCCTGTTGAACTTGTACGTATACTTAACATATTACTATTATCAGTACTTAGTTCACAATGTGTACACGGTTGGTTGTTGACTGGTATCTTCTGTTGGCAAACTATCACATCAGTTCCCCCAATCGTTGTACCATTGGCGGAATAATCTTTGACGTCATCTAGCACTTCGGTGATAGTCGCTGGTAGTAGTTCTCCTCCTTCTACCACCTGATTTACAGCTGAGCAGGTTTTTTGCCACAGCTTCCCTGATTGTGGATCCAAAGGCATATTAGCATTGACATTTACCGTGTCATTTTTACACGTATCTTTTTCAGCCATACATATTACTTCTCTTGTTTCTTTAACTAAAACTGATACTTCTGTATTTGTTTCGTCTTGAAAACATTTTTCAGAGACATTTTCACTTACTTCATTATTCTTTGAACAATAGTCCTTTTCATCTATTGTGTCGTCTATAAAGACAATTGACTGATCACTTGCATTTATTGTATTCTTATTCACCAAGGCTATATTGCCTTGGTCATCATTGTCGCTGTTATTTTTAATATTTGTATTTACACACTTGTTATCCGTCATACAAATATTGCCTTTAACATTATTTTCATTCTTCAGATTTAAATTTGTAATAGATGCGAGTTTGCTGGCTTCAATCCCGGTTTTTTCTTTGGTAGTTAAGCTTTGAGTTATTTTATTCATGTCGCTATTTTTAATCATAGCAATATTTAGATCTTGGTTTCCAGTTTCTATATTATTTTTGTGAGTATTATAATTTTTCATTTGAACTTTTTCGATTTTACCTTCTGATTTATTTGTTTCATGCAGTTGTGATTCAGCATTTCTATCGTTAACACTGGTTATTGTATTTTTTTGAACAGTGTTTGTATTATGTGTTAAAAATGCATTCTCATTTATATTAAGATTAGAATTTTCAGTCTTTTCAGTTCCAGGCAGTTTTTTAATGTTATTAATATTATTGGAAATGTTAGTTTCATGTTTATTAGTCGTATCCATAAGATATTTATTTGTTTCGCTTACATGACGGTTGGGGGCAGCCGTCTGATTTTCATTGTCTGCGAATGGTGTTGTTGTTGTAGGCCAGTCGCCTAAGCTGTCCTCTGGTTTGGAGATGTTATTACCCATATCGGCGGCTGATGTTGACGCGCGTAGAGGACGTGAAAGTGCCGGTAACACGTTGTTAACATTGTTTGGCGGGCTCGCCTTACTGTCGTCTACATCATCCAAATCCCCACTACCAGTAACTGTGGTGCTGCTTGTAGTTTTATTTGGCACCGATCTCTTAACAGTCAACGTTATGGGTTTCTGTTTTAATATCGGTGAGCCGGGCGGTGTTTGAAATATTTCATTTGTCGGTGATATTGTTTTACTGCTGGCATTATTACCATGAATCATACCCATCTCATTTTTTCTAGGAGGACGTTTCGGTTCTTTTCCATCTTCTTTGGCATTTTTTTTTCTTCTGAAAAAATTGAACATGTTTTGTAGTTATGAGGTGTCATTTATTAATTCCATGTTTACTGTTTGATAGATTGAGGTGGACTGAACTAAGCTTGCAAACTCTTCAAAATCCCCCGCCAGAGATACAAAAACTAAATTTAACACACACATATACTTGTTATGTTGTACTACCCAACACTTCTAAAGACGTCGACTGACTAAAAACCCCTTTCCACATTTCAATCTATTTCTCTCTCTCTCTATCTTCACATCTTTATTCCGCTTGTGCGTCATCATGATTTGAGTCTTAGCATATGCATTTATTTCCAATCTATTTTCGGCTATTTTATCCGAAATAAAAAAAATATATATATTTCCTGTTTACATGTTGGAAGCTCGTCAAAATCCATATGATTACTTTCCTCCAAGATATTAATTGGGGGGGGGGGGCACAATTTGTAATATATTAAAATATCCCTAGGACTTATTAGGTTTATTTTTGAATCTTGAAGTAGCAGGTGTTTTTAATCTTTTACTTAACTTAAGTGAAGTAAAAATAAATAAATAAATTGCATTGCCAAAAGGACAGAATTGCCTTCAAGTGGGAAGTTTCGCACTTCCCTTTCGATGGCCAATAAGCTTCCTTAACTAAATTCATATTTACAAGTGGTGCACTACAAAAAAAAAAAATCTACTGTTTCTACAACTTGAAAAAATCTACTCAACAACTTTCTTTTACTAAATTTTTCAATTTTCAATTGGCATTCAAATTCGCAATTACAACTTGATGAATTTTACCGGTAAAACTTTTCAAAATAAGTGCTAGACCCACACAAGAGCAGTAAATATACCAAGTTTAAAATCAACCAATTTTTAATGAAACTGCAAAAAATTAAAAAAACAATTCTATGTGATTCTCATGGGTAACCTAACTTTACTGAAACCTTCTTGTCTAAAACTCTTGGCGTTACCTGAATGAAAGCCCGTAAGGGGTATCTGTTGCATGCAGTTACTTGGAGGTACCATACACTTCGTCAGAATAGACTTAAACTACATACACTCTACATTTTACAGACAAGGACAAACACAGTGCACAAACTAGGGTCTTCGTCCCTATTTAATTGGCGTAAGCCAAGGAAGAAGGAAGGGATTATCTCAGTGGTAGCACGCTGGACTGGCAACGCCGAGGTCCCGGGTTGAATACAGCATGCTGCCCTTACATTTTCTCATCCTAGGAGCCTCTACAACTCACTGTACGGTGATGAGCAATGTTGTCTATAGCTAACTGCTTGGAGGTCGGCAGTCACTGAGAAGGCTCCGGGGGACACAATAGATCTTTCAGGTGGCAGTGCTATAATCCCCTACAACAATCTACAATCTATCTGAATAAAATACTGTAAACAGTAATGTATATAAGCTTGATATTTGCCTCTTTTACATTATACGTTCACACTACACAAACACACCAATTTCTAACAAAAAAAAAATTTTTTTCTTATTCTAGGGGCCCTGAAAACATGTATTTTTGGAGAGTACAGGAAATTTGGCAAGATCAATACTTGCTTTTACTACAATATGAGAAATGTAAACATTGATTTCTTAAAAACTAGATTTAGATAAACTAGAAGAATTTCTCTGCTGCTTTCTTACTTTATTCTCAATATTTTTATCTGAGTAAGAATAAAGTTATATTCAAATGTTTCCCAGATATTATGTAATAGAGTGGTAGCAATGTGGTTATTATACAATAAAAATTAATTAAATTATTGTGGAGCATTATTAGCCCCTAATTAAATTTAAGTGCCGTAAAAATAAGAAGTCTAATAGAAAACTGAGGCGCCTAAATTCGTAGTGGGAAATAAATAAATTATTCTCGAGATATTTTTTGCAATATAAATTTACCCAAATCTTTATATAATTTTTATTTACGTAATGATATCCTATACTTCAAAAAAAAAAAAAAATCATGAACGCCCACTATCCACGAATAATTATGAATCATAAAAGTCAGATGACTAACTAAATAATAATCTAGGAATTTCGGTTATATTATTAATGTTATTTTTTCAATTTATCCTATTCAACTATTTCTATAAATGAAATTAATTTTATCTGAGATTAGACAACATTGGGCCAGAGGCGGCAATGCTTTGTAAAGGTTCTGGGGCAGAACCTCCAACACCACTATACCATTCCCGCCAGAAAAAAGTCTCGTGATTTTATCCGACATACGATGCTTCATTTCATCAATCATGTCCGGATTCGCATTTTAACTTCATCGTCAACAATCTGGTTTATCAAATTCGTTTAGAGAGGTTAATTTCCATTTAGAAAATTTCTATCACAAATATACAAAAATCAGTGAAATCTTAGATAGTAATTTTGTAAATAGAAGTATATGTCTTTATACAAAATTGTTGAACTGAACTCTGACGATAGAGAAAAATTCGAAACACGTCAGAACTAATGAAGGGAGCATCCTTTGACACATAAAATCTCAGATAATATCCACCATTCTATAACCCAAATACATATTCAATAATATCGAATTATAAAATAATTTGTTGATAATTATTTATGGAACGATTTATTTTTCAAAAATTTTAAGCCGCACGAGTCTTTTAACAAATATTTATCCCCACCATAAATTTTATGGTTAGTCAACAGATGGATTATTTCATGGACTATAAAGATTACACAAGAGAAATGATACAATTTTTAATAACGTTTAGAACAAATATTAACAATAAACACACACACACAAACATATAACAAGTGTCAGTTTTTAGATCTGGTGAAAACAAAAAAAGAACTTTTTTTTCATCGATATAATAAATAATAATAATTAAGGTAATAAGAGATAATTAAGTAATAATAATAATAATTTATTATTAACTAAAAACAGTTGTGACAACAATTCACAAAAACAGTTACTTAAACAGTAAACTTAATAAAATAATTTGTTTGAATTAGGGAAGGGAATAGTGGTTAGCATACTGGATTCTCTCGCGGAGGGCCAGCTGTGCTGCCCTTAGATTTTTCCTTCCTAGGAGCCTCTACAGCTCACTGTCCTGTGATGGATAGAGTTGTCTGTAACGATAGAACACTGTCCGGAGGTCGGCAGTACACTGAGAAGGTTCCGAGCGCCATGACCATAGATGTTGACGAGCCTTAAATTAATAAAAAAGAAAAAGAAAAAACTTTTTTAAAGAAAACCATATACTTCTCTTCTATTAACTCTTTAAATAAGCTTTTTAATGAAATCAGTCGTTTTTTTTTTGAAAAAATATGAAATAACCTCAATAAAAACGCACTTTCAGTAAACCGATTTTCTTCAAACACAGAATTTTGCCAACATATTTAATTCTAATTAATATTATTTAGATGATAGAATTGTATAATAAACTAAATAGCTCATTATAGAGGAAAACATAACCCCACCTCTCCCTCCAAAAACCACATTAAATGAATTTTCCAGAGAAATGTTTCAAATAAAAGTTGTAGCTCTTTCTATGTATTGTCGATTTACTAAGTTTAAAGAAAATTGTTAAAGCCGTTTTCTAGAAAATCTCAGAAAACTGAAAAATCGATTCAGTAAAGTGGTACTTCTGGTTGAGGAATTTGGACGGGTAAGTCCCTGTCGGATCCCATGGTGAAACCCAAACCCCTAAATGGAATGTCAAGTATGATCTTTCTCGATTTTTCGTTTTTGAGTTATGCTTCTAATGTTTGTATGTAAGTTATGATCTTCTTAAATATGTGTATGAAATAACATTTACATTGTGAGTGATAAATACTGTGGCATTATACTGCTACAATTGAATAACAGTAAATTGTGACAGTTCTATTGATAAAAGTTGGCAACTAAGTGTTGTCTATTAAGTGTGTATTATTTTTTCAATAAATTAGTGACGGAATAAGTGTAATCGCGTTTCCATTTGGTTCAATACAAATGGATTCGGCACCGGATGCAGAAAACGGTCTGTGGTCAGTCCCTGCGAGTTAAAGTTATACATAACCTCATTAGTAGCAGCCAACAAAATTTCTGCACATCCAACAAATTTTCTGTACTTGCTCAGCAGACACAGTCTGAAGAACCACATACTACACCAAGCATCCAAACTAGACCACCACCCATATTTCTAAGGAATGTAGCAAATTATAATAAACTGCGTGAAGTTCTAGAAAAAGAGGTAGGTCTTGACAAATTTAAATCCATATGTAAAATTAATCAGGTTAACATCCTTCCTAGCACCCACGACGATTACAGATCACTGGTTTATTTGTTCAAAAGAGAGTACTGTGATTTTCACACCTATCAATTGAAAAGAGGAGACACACCTTACCGTATAGTACTAAGAAACCTCCATCACACCACCGATATAAAAGCAATTGCTGACGAACTAGCATGCCAGGACCATACTGTTATTCAGGTAGTTAATGCATTGCATCCAGCAACTAAAACACCTCTTCCGATCTTCTT